>OZ005661.1:51632651-51837151 GCA_963930645.1 Salticus scenicus | reverse complement strand
TTAATTTTTATTTTTTCAATAAATATAAATTATTTGTTTTACTCTTAAAATATATAATAGATGTGTCAACATAGAAAGAAAACAATATTTATAAATGATTCATCTTAGAGAAATAACAATAATAATAAAAACTGCGCAAAAATTAATTAATTAATTAATTTTTTTTTTTTTTTTTTTTTTTTTTTTTTGCGTTTAACTCTTAAATTAATGAGATTACATGCAGTATACCTTGTATATGTTTAAACTATTAAACGATAATTAATTATCTTACAGTGTAAAATTATCGTACATTGTAAGAGCATTTACTTACTTATTTATAATTAAGTGCTTAGTTTTATTTAATGAGATATTACAAACATAAAATTTTAAATTTTAATTACTTCTTATTTATTATTATACTTTCTATTATCTATAAATATATTAGAGGCGAACAAAATGTTAGAAGTTAAAAAAATTAAAATTAAAATTAATAAGCAAAATTTAAACTGAATTTAAATATACTAGAAGTGGACAATATCAAAAGATTTATAAATAAAAATTAACAAGCGGAATTTAAACAGAATTTACATATTACATGCGCAATTAAATGCCGCGATTATAAGATATGTAAACCTAATGAATAATTAAATAACATTACATATAAAGAGAAAAAATAAAAATACAACGAGAAAAATAATTAACTCAAAAATCATCGAAGCTATCGTGAGGAAGGCCCCCCTTAAAAAAAAAAAAAAAAAAAAAAAATAGTAATGAAGGTATAATTTCCTTTTTAAATTTAAGAATAAAATTAGTTAAAGAGTCTTTGATTATTAAGCTTTACGGAAAAGGGTTAGATTTCGATTTTAAAGTTATAAATTTAATTATTAGTTATTACAATCGGCAGTAAAAGCATCCAAGCACTAGCAAAGATTCCTATATAAAAAAGTGCACTTAGTACTGTTTTATTGAATAAATCTTTGTCTAATCATGCTCTTAGACTGACTAAGAACAGGATTCCACAAGGATTATTTAACAAATAGTATTATGTGCACTTTTTCTAATAAAGGAATATTTGCTAGTGCTCGGATACTTTTGCTGCCGACTATATGTAATCGTGCAAAAGTTTTAAAAAATATTTTGTTTTCGCAAATTGCTGCAATTAAAAGAATTTGCAACAATTGCAATATTATCAAGGTTGCATTGCGCAATTTATCCAAAATCGCAAGGTCAAACAGTTATCCTTCTTTTATTATCACTGCTAACCGTAACTGTTAAATATTAAGTAAATGTTTTTCATTTTAGATGTATTGATGTGTAGTTTTTCGTTTTTGGTAAATAATTTTACAATATTTTATAAGTTTTCGCTTTTATATTTGCATGTATTGTTGTGTAATTTTATTTATTTTTCCTTTTCCTTTTTATTTCATAGATTTTTCATTTGTAATTTCGTTCTATGGTAGATATGGATTTTTTTCTTTTAGCAGGAAGTAGGGGACCAAGATACTTTTAACTTTTGCTATATCTCTTGAAACGTCTTGAAGTTCTTTTTCCACCTGCATTTGAGAGGTCTCCCTGATGATAGACTCAATACACTCTGGGTTAATTATTTTTTAGGCTTTATTGATAATTTTCCTGCTGATATATAATGCTATCTAATTTATATATGCATATATATACAGTCGGTAACAAAAGTATCCGAACACTAGCAAAAATTCCTATATAAAAAAAGTACGCTTAATACAGTTTTGCTAAATAAATCCTTATCGAATCCTGCTCTTAGACTGGCTAAGAAAAGGATTCGACAAGGATTTATTTAACAAAACAGTATTAAGGGTACTTTTTTTGTATAGGAATTTTTGCTAGTGTTCGGACACTTTTGTTACCGACTGTATATGTGTGTGTATGTGTGTGTAGTATAGAAGGAATTGGTTTGGGGTAAAATTTTCGAAATTGAGTTTTTGTTATTTTTACACGTTTTGAGATGTCCTTAATCCTAAAGGCAAGTTTTTAACGGTTGATCCGCGTGTATGAACGTATGTATGTTTGCGTCTGTTATTGCAATATCTCAAAAACAAACGATAGCAGTAGTCCAAACTTGGTATTCTAAGTGAAAATCACATTGAGATGATACACTAAAATTTTGATTGATATCAAAGAAATGGTTCGTGTACAAGGGCATCATACAGTATTCAAATAGTGAACGTCTATTAGTGAAATTAACGTTAAGTACAATATAAACTCTATAGGTTACACTAAAAAAAGTAAAATAAACGTGTATTTATTTAATTATTTCTATTTATTTATATATATATATTATTTTAAATCCGAAAAAGCATATTCCGTATAGTTTATGGTATGTAAATAATTCACAATTTGTTTACAGGGCTACCAAATGAACTAGAATATAATAGAACTATACTTGGAAATTGCTAGAAGTTCATTTAAGTTTGAAATGTTTGTTATTAATATTGGACTATATTTAAGTTTACAATATGGTGGGGACATAATTTTTAGAAGATATACAGGACAACCAAAAATTAAACGATTCTTTTTTACTGGATGTAAATAAGGAAGTATTTTATTATATTTAATTGCCGAAGAATGACAATAAATTTTTCATACCCATACAGTAAATAAAGTATTTTTTTAAACTTAAATTTTGAGTGCTTGCTTTGTGTAATTACGCATCATGTTTGAAGTTTCCTGAATACTAACAAGGGAACTCTTTGAAGTGGTAATCGCCGATTTTCTTGAAAAAAATTCTGGCATAAGATTTAATCATCAATAGCATATTCCTAAAATATTAGCTGCTGAGTCGCAATAGATAAGCTATAAAAAATTATTAAAAATGAAAGCATGTCTGCAATATTTCCAAAAAAGCGCCTGTTTGGCGACTGCATTCTTCGGAATTTTATTGCAATGAAGATTTAATACAGTCGGTAACAAAAGTGTCCGAACACTAGTAAAAATTCCTATGTAAAAAAAGGGCACTTCATACTGTTTTGTTAAATAAATCCTTGTCGAATCCTGTTCTTAGTCAGTGTAAGAACATCATTCGATAAGGATTTATTTAACAAAACAGTATGAAGTGTTATTTTTTTACATAGGAATTTTTGCTAGTGTTCGGACACTTTTGTTACCAACTGTAGATGTAGATGTTCTTCTTTCTGTTTGATAACCAAACGAACTCCATACGCTGTCGAGCACTTGATAATTTAGAATAGTTAACAAAAACCAGATAATTTACCAGATTGAGATTTACTTAGTCGAAATTCTAAACAATATTTAATATTTCAATTAAATAAGCTGTGTCAATAACAATTGCAAGAGCATTATAACATCAAGTTTTTAATAACGACATTTAAAAAATATATGATCAAGACTTTTACATAAATTTAAATAAAATACATTATATATTAAAACACAAAGCTTTTTTTTTTTTTTTTTTTTTTTTTTTTTTTAATTAAGATGAAAGCATTTCATATCCGAACACATTTTTCTTATAAGTCTGATCATTTTATTCGGCAGTACGAACCTTCGACGAACAAGCAACGCCACAGAATATGAGTTGTGTGGATCCAGTATCTCATTAGAGCTACGCAATGAGCAATTGGAGACGATCTATGATTCTACCCTAAATTTCGTCCTGTTTGTTGGTTGGATTTAACGTCGCACTAGTACTGCACTATGGGCAATTGGCGACGGTTTGCGATGCCCTTCTGAGGATGGTCTGGTGGCATCTGCAGGTGATAGATGATTGCATTCTGCGTATAGTCGATAACAAAAGTGTCCGAACACTAGCAAAAATTCCTATGTAAAAAAAAGGACACTTCATACAGTTTGTTAAATAAATCCTTATCGAATCATGTTCTTACACTGACTAAGAATAGGATTCGACAAGGATTTATTTAATAAAACCGTACGAAGTGTACTTTTTTTACATAGGAATTTTTGCTAGTATTCGGACACTTTCGTTATCGATTGTATGTTATTTATTTTTAATATATACATCCGATTTGTATGTTTGACTCGACATCCCCCCCATCCACCTGTAAATTTCATCGAGATGAGGACAGATGTAACATAACCGGATTAAAATACTAAAAATTTAAAAAACACCCTGGGTCAGCTGGGGAATCGAACCCATTCTTTTACACTTGAAGGCGACTAGCGAGGGTGACATACTCACTCGGCCACGGAGGGTCTGCATTCGGCATAACAATTATTTTTAAAACAACAAGATTTCGCAGTTCATAATTCTATAAAATTCCCTATGAAATTCATTGTGCAGCACTAGTACGGCATAAAACCCAACCAACCTTATGAAATTTTAATGCATATTCTTACAAAATTGTTTATATTATTATTCGTAAACATATATAAAATAAATTGTCAGAAATGTAAGAAGCCATAAAGTAGTAGTTATGCACATGTTTTTCCAATTTTAAATAAACCCTCCGAAAAGGATCAAAATTCTAATAGCACATCTAAGGACCAACTCTAGTAATATATCCCAGACTGTCGCCCTTGCATAGCTGTAATGCGAATTAAAACTTAAAACCTACCCAACCTCAAATATCTTAAATATTTTAATTTTGATTTATTTGAGTATTAATTTCAATCAACTATTCTAATAATCAAATGTTCAATCAAATATTATAATTCATATTGGTCGCCAAGTGACCATCGCACAGCACTAGTGCGACGTAAAACGTAGCCAACCAACCTATAAATCAGATTAGTTTTTAAATCATCTCAAATTTATATAAATGCACATGCCGAGAGCTTCAGACATTAATTTAATCCAGATTATATACAAGCTGGAGTAATGTAAATGTAACTCTGAAATTGAAATTGCATTATTTTAAATAAATGCAATTTTGAAACATTACATAAAATAATTGAAAATATTGGATCTAACATAAAACATAACGTCACTTTTTCTAAATAGAAATTTCTAGATTTTAGAAAATATCTTGAGTGTTGGTGGGCTTTAACGTCGCACTATAGCTACGCAGTGGGAAATTAAAGACGGCCTTATATTCACATTTAGGGATGTTCCGGAGACATGGCATCTTAATTTTTATCCTCCGAGGAAGGGATGGCTTCCTTGCTTCAGTAACACCTAGAGCGATAGAAAACAGTACCCTCCTATACTTAAGTTCTTTGGCATCATTTAAGGAAGGTTAATGTGATTTGGCGATGACTTTTTTCGTATTTAGCGTTCAAAACGTAAAGTTTAATAATTTTTTGCGGCTTTCCTGTTGCGATTCACCAGCTAATATTTTTACCAGTGAATAAAGTGCAACATAAACTATATTCTGTAATTTTTTGAAGGAAATCGGTGATTACCACTTGAAAGAGTTCCCTTGTAAGTCATGTTTTTAACGGTTATCTTTATGTATGTCGTTCATCATAGTAACTTAAAAACAAATAATTGCAGGCAACTAAAATGTTCTATATCGAAGTTCATTTTAGTTTTACAGTATAATAGATTTAAGGAGATTGATAAGTTTCAAGACTTGGTGCGGATGAAATTTATCTGAATAATTTAGAATAAACTTTTGATTGCAATAACAGCCTTGAATTCTATATAAACGTAGGTACCATTTTTCAACTGAGGTTGAGCAATTGGTATACACCCACACAGTTATTAGCTAAAATAAAATGGTTGTTAAACCGAATTTGAATTCTTTTTAACGTAGGTATATATACAGTCTTTGCCATCTTACTCCTCAATCTGTAATCTATCGTTATAGAATTGAAATGCAGGGTAAAAGAAGTTCATGTGAGTACTATACCAGATATTTTTTTTTCTATCTGTCATTCTATAAAATTAAAAAACTCATTAATTGTTAAATATCTCCCCTACCACATATCAATTCTTATTATACGTAATAATAATAATAATACATTGTTATTTTCAATGGTATATATGTATATATATATATATATATATATATCATAAATTTTAAATGTAAGATGGAATAAATCTTGAATTTTTAAATATAGAATTAGAACGGAGTATTTATAAACCTATGTGCAAATGCAGCTAAAGGAAATATAAAACCATAATAAATAAGCAAAATAACCAAGGATAAATGAAAATTCATCCCAAAACACATGAGGGCCTTCTTCAGGGGAGCACCCCCATGTAGCGAATAAAATATGAGAAGTTTCTGACGAAACGTTGGCTTTTAGCCAAAAAACACGTTTCTAGCCCCCAACTTCTCACAGATGGAAGCAAGACCATGCAGCAAACGAATTTAATTAATACAAAGCACAAAAAACAATTAAATTCATAAATGAAGTACAAAAGCAATTACATCAAAATAAAATACATGAATATAAATAATACAAGAATATAAATATAAATAAATACATACTTGGACGAACTCGAATAGGCAGTAGAATGAGGAACTCCCCCCCCCCCATCATAAACATAGGACCGTACCAGCTAAAACGGGCTCTATGTTTATGATGGGGGGGGGGGATTTAAATTTTCCTCATTCTTCTGCCTATTCGAGTTTGTTCAAGTATGTATTTATTTATATTTATATACTTGTATTATTCATATTCATGTATTTTATTTTTGTGTATATGCTTTTGTACTTCATTTATGAAATTAATTGCTTTTTATGCTTTGTATTAATTAAATTTGTTTGCTGTATGGTATTGCTTCCATCTGTGAGAAGTTGGGGGCTAAAAAGGTGTTTTATGGCTAAGAGCCAACGTTTCGTCAGAAACTTCTCATACTTCATTCCCTACATGCGGGAGCTCCCCTGAATAAGGCCCTCATGTGTTTTGGGATTAATTTTCATTTACCCTCGGTTATTTTGCTTATATATATATATATATATATATATATATATATACTTTTGGTGAAGAAAATTTTAACAGACATTTTTAATTTATTTTAATCGTAATATCTTATAAGTAAGTGCGGAATTTTACTTTCTAATCTACAGGGACTTTTTTCATTAAAAGCGCAATATGAAATAGTCATAAAGGCAAAACCACTGGACCAGATGTTACTATACTTGGTAATGGTTTCCAGCAGGTGATGAGATTTTATTTTCCAAAAAAGCAATGTTTCAAAAACTCACCATGAACAAGGAATGGCTTTATTATTGTTCAATGAAAAAATACATAAAAACATCGGCGTCAAATGTTTTTAATTCCTTATAAACTGTATTATATACAGTAGGTAACAAAAGTGTCCAAACACTAGCCAATATTCCTATGTAAAAGAAGTACTCTTCATACGGTTTTGTTAAATAAATCCTTATCGAATCATGTTCTTACACTGACTTTGAACAGGATTCGACAAGGTTTTTTTAACAAAAGCTTAAGAAGTGTAATATTTTTACACAGAAATTTTTGCTAGTGTTCGGAGATTTTTTTTACCGACTGTACATCATCGAATACCGAGAGTGACGTGGAAGAATCACTGAGAATCACCTTAAAAAAAATAAATAAAGTGATACATGAAAGTCATAATTAACATTTTCATCTTTAAAGAAGATTGCCGTTTACTACATGCAACTGTTTTACATGATTTGTTAATAAATTTTTCTTAGAAACTATTTAAATCCTATGTCTCCCTGTCTTTTTTCGAGTACAAATGTTGATCCCAGAATGTAGTGATTTTAATTTACTTTAACTTTTATTTTATTTCATTTATTTATGGAAAATAAAACCTTATGACCTCTCTTAAATTGTTACCAAAATACAGTCGGCAGCAAAACTGTCCTAGCACTAGCAAAAATTCCTATGTAAAAAAAGTACACTTAATACAATTTTGTGAAATAAATCCTTGTCGAATCCTGTTCACACTCAGTCTAAGAACATGATTCGACAAGGATTTATTTAAGAAAACGGTATTAAGTGTACTTTTTTATATAGGAATTTTTGCTAGTGCTCGGAAACTTTTGCTGCCGACTGTACATGACATTTATTTAAGCAATTAGTTTTCCTTGTATAAGCATTTCATTGTTGAAATTTTAGTTATAATGTTCCTATTTTTTATTTTCCGATCACTATAGTGAGGAAAGTATTGTAATCATGTCAAAAATCCGAATTTAAAATTTTGATGTTTCTATACGTTTCGAGGTTCCCTGAGTACGTTTCCACTATTTTTACGATGATGTATGCATGTGTGTGTGTATATATATATGTGTGTGAATGTATGTGTGTATGTCTGTGAGTGAACACGCTAGCGTCTAAACACTTTGTTCGAATAAGCTGAAAGTTGGCACGTATATTGTAAGTCACCATAGTACGAACCCTATAGATTTCGGTGAACCTAGACTTATAGTTTTTTTACAGGGACACTAGGACAAATTCTATATCCTTATGACCTATGGGGCCAAATTTTGAAAAGTGCCATAGCGTCTAAACACTTTATTAATCTGAGCAAAAAAATTGTACACATGTTGTATGTCACTGTTGCACCAACTTTATAGATTTTGGTGAATTTAGCACTCACAGTTATTTTACAGGGACACAAAGAAAAATTCTTTTACCATTATGGCTTATGGGACCAAATTTTTAAAAGTGCGATAGCATCTAAACGCCTTATTCAATTGAGCTGAAAATTTATATGAATATTCTAAATCACTGTTGCACTAAATAAAAGCATTTTGGCGAATATAGCATTTATAGGTTTTTACAGGGACACAACGAAAAATTCTTTATCATTATGATCATGGGCTCAAAGTTCAGCATCGTTAAATAAAACATCGTGTAATATATTGAGAGAAATACTCAAACACTCTCTCTCTTTTTGTTTGTTTAACAACCCCTCTTTCTTTACTTTATCTACCAAACTGTTAATTACTCAATGTTCGGAAAGTCGAGTGAAGTCACTTCAGATTTTTTTTTCTAAACTTGAAGGCAACTTGAGCATTACGTTATGCAATCTAGTTAAACAAGCCAACACATGAATACCTAGAAATGTTGTAGAAAATACTAATTTATTTGAAAAGCTTTTTACTACATCACATAAACAGTGACAGCGTAAGACATTTCGTACGAAAAGATCAATCATCTTATGTGTAGGAAGACATCCTTACATCTCCCACTGTGGTAAATGTAAACTTTAAAGAGAGTAAGAAAAAGAGCGAGTAAAATAGCTAGCAATTAATAAGAATCAAATAACAAGATACAAAAATAGGTATCCAGAATTATAAACAGAAAAAAAAGTATAAAACGGGAGAATAAAAACGATTATAGGTAGGCGACAGTGGGGTTGAATGGGACGCAGGATGAGTGGGACAATAGTTAGATTTTCATGTTTTGCAAGCACCAGAAAGTTGACATTTTTTAAGATATATGGCAGCACTGAGATCAATCATCAAGCGTAGTTTCAGAATTTTGCTATCCATAGAAGGGCAGAAAAAAAATTAAAGTGTCTTTTTCAGCTGGCAAAGTAAGTTATTGTTTATTCAATTAGGTAGTAATTAAGACATTAACTATTTGCTTAATGTTAATGTAACTCTTATACAGTGAAAAGGCATAATCTTTTATTGTGTTTATGATATTCAAGAAGAATATTAACAATTGTTCATTAAGCCTATTTCCTGTTTTATATGATCATGTGTGATGGTTGGGATGAATGGGACATTCCCCACTATGTACTAATTTACAATTTTACACAAGAATTATATTAAAACGTAAATTAGCCATATTGATTATCAGGATACTTAATTTTGTGGACTTAGAAAAAAAAATGAAATTAAATGTTGGGATTTTTGTTTATAATAATTATTATTAAAAAAATTATAATTAGATTATTCAGTGCAACATAAATCAATAATAAAAATAAATAAATATATAAATAAATAAACTAATAATAATTTTAAGGTCACAATTTCAATCAAGCTAATTAAATAAATCCTCGTGATTATTTATGTAATACAGAAGAGAATGCTTCTTTTTCCCGATCAGTCGGAAAGAAAAAATTATCTGGATAATTTGTACTATATTATAATGATTTATCTCTTTCTAGTGTCTTATTTATTTATTTATTTTTAGACTAGGTCTTTTTAGATTAAATTACAAAAGCCTAGAGCACTAGGAACTGTGCAAACCAAAAGACTTTTGCTTTTTGATGTTAATTTGAGTCAATACATCAATTTATGTTAATTCATAGTGTGTAATAAAATCACATAAATCAATTTGACTTTAAAATTTTATTTATTTTCCATTTTGTTTTCTTTCCTTTATTAATTCCAGTCCTGTCCCATTCATCCCCATAGATGTAGATGGATGGGACAAAGCACATGCATGTAAATATATATATATATATATATTATTAATTAAAAATGATAACATTGTATTAAAGTTAGTATGTTTATATGAAACTGATTACTGAAGTATACTTATGAGCCATGCTACAAAATTCTGAAGTACATATGGCCAACGTTATCAATAAAAACATGAAAAATATCCCATTCACCCCCACTCTCCCCTATTGAATGTTGTTGTTGTTGTTGTCGTGCGACAAGTGCAGAAAAAAAGTGTATGGATAAGTCAAATGGGATCAATGGCAAGGAGCACAGCCCTGGCCATATCTCCGACTTTTTCGGTATAAAGGGTATCATGGCAGCAGTTGAGGTCGATGTTGAAGAGGGTCGAGGCAACTTATATGCAATTAAAAAGATGCCTCGGATCCAGCTGAGTTCCTGGGCAGTACCTGCATTCTGCGTAGATTCTAGAGCCGTCGGGTATGATCTTCATACCTCTCATGTGCCCCGTCCGTAATCTGCTGAAGGTAGTGTTGATTTCGCGGTCAAGATTAAGCTCCGGAAGGCACCATTTCTTCAGACGTCCGCAGCAGAGCTGATGTTTTGCGACAGCATTTGCATCAAAGCAAGTGGTTTGCATGGGAGGAGGATTTATATTCCTAGCTTCCTTGGCGAGGGAGTCCGCTTGTTCATTCTCCTCGATGTTGACATGAGCGGGGACCCATTGGATGGTGCAGGTTTTTTCCCTGGCAACTATGGTGGACAGAAGCTTGTTGATATCTTGGGCGAGTCTCGTTTTACCTCCTTTAATGGCCTCCAGAGCAGATTTGCAGTCTGGGAAAATGATGATGCCATTCGAGGGAACTGACTGAAATATACAAATTTCAACATCCATGAATATATATTAAACATATATAATCTATTCAGTATTATATTCAACAAAACATCCCACACAAAGTCCTACACCACATTTTTTACATTGCGTACGTCCCACAGATTTACATAAGTGTCCGGCACATCTTCTTCTCTTGTTATTTAGTACATTTTCAGCAAAATGATCCATTCGATCACATAAAACTATAAAATATTTATTGATTTTAGATTATTTGGCAACAGAGCGAAAGAAATGTTAATTATTGTTTGCTGTAACCATATGGTAACGCCAGTACATAAAGAAACAGCCTGGGTGTTTCATATCCAGCCATACTTTTCGAAATTTTGGGGTCGTATAGATACAGCTCTTTGCGCTTTTTTTCCGTATTCCAAATGAGAAATCTAGCTGTGGAGAGTTTGAGCGGATTCCAGAGGATACCATGTATACAGACATGAAGAATAATCAAGTACTACATCTGAACACGCCTCTTTTGAGATAATGAAATCAATCGACGTAATCACTCAAGATATCTTATAGTTAAAAATGTAAAATATGTCTTAACAACAGACTTATGAAATCAAATTGTTTTAAAGATTTAGAAAGCTGGATACTGCTAAAATATTTATTAATAATTAGGATTTTATTTCTTGATTCTTTTTGCATTTAAACTTCTTTATAAGTTTATGTTCTAGATGCATTCAATAAAATGGTATGATGAAATACTTTGTATAAAAAGCCCAAAATAGGATTGATGTCCCTCGACAAGCATTAGCTAACACATCACAGGAAACTTGAAAGTAATTACAGCCTATTTTATATATATATATATATAAATGATCGTCCTGATTACTTACTACAGTGTAACCACGTTTCCTACGTCTGGCAGTGTGGACGAGTCCAAAATCTTGGACAGGTGACAAGCTTACCGGTAGGTTGGAATTTACTAAACATTCAGTCATTCGGTGTTCCCTTATCGCTTATTTTCCTTCAACGAAAAGGTTATCTCCCCTATTTTAACAATGGACTCGTCGATTCCGCACTTTCGCAGCAGCTTCCATGGTCGCAAGAAATGTGGTTAAAGGTTACTTTAATTTGCAAGTAATCAATTCTTTTTTTTTTTTTTTTTTTTTTTGTTATAAGTTTACTAATTTTTGCTAGTATTGCTAAACCAAAAAAAAAAAAAAAAAAAAAATGCACACATATGTTCTACTTCCATATAAATTCCATGACGAAATACCTGGTTAAGGCAATTTTCTTGTTTTTGGAAATATATTCAAATAAAACTTTACGTCATATCGTAATATCACACCGGATGTGATGATAGACAAATTTTATTTCTTTATTATTATTATTACTTTCATCATCATCATTATAAAAGAGAAATAAATATCGATATACAAGTTTGTAAATACAATCGGCAGCAAAATTATTCGAGCACTAGCAATAATTCCTATCCACAAAAAAACTACACTTAATACTGTTTTGTTAAATAAATTTTTGTCGAATCTTGTTCTTAGACGGACTAAGGACATAATTCGACAAGGATTTCTTTAACAAAACAGTATTAAGATAACTTTTTTTACATAAGAATTATTGTTAGCGCTCGAATAATTTTGCTGTCAACTGTACCTGTGTTTTCCAGTTAAAATGACAGTTTATTTGAAATAAAAAGACCAGTTTATGAATAATATATAACCCCAATACAACATAAACATTTCACCAGATGCACCTTTTTTGATAAATTTTGATTAATGTTTTTGTTACTGTAACATATATATAATAACATATTTTATTATGCCAGTAATCCACATTCACTGTTCAAGCTATTTACAAATTAAACATTAATATCATGCCGTTTATATTTCGAAAAATTAATATAGTTAATATTAATTCACGAATAGAGTTTTCTAAAACATGCCAAGTAAATTTTCTAAACATAAATGTATAGTTCTGATAAATTTGTTTTCATTTCTCATCTAGTTAAAACTACTGAATTATACAAACACAAAATAAATAATTTAGCGAGAGTAAATTAATTTTGAAGTCAAATTAAATTAGAGATTTAATCAGATGTTTTACTCTTAATTCGATATAAGTAGTAAGTGAAAGAATTAACTTATAATACAATGAGGCTATTTCTAGTTTCAATTTCATTGCAGAACGTTTCATCAGTGTAATTGATTCTTGGTTGGTGGTTTTAAACTATAAGCTCAAAGTTTATTAGTCTTCATTAATCTGCCTAATTTAACTAAAATATTTAGTTGAATACTGTAATTTCACTAAAGAGAAACCTAATGCAGTTTCATTTTAAGTGGTGTAAATAATTTTTGAAGATTGAAAAGATAATAGAATTTGTACATTTTTAAAGACTGTTTTGAAGAATATAATACTTATTAAACAATAAGGGAAAATCTTGCGGTTCACATTGATTGTTAACATTTTCCAACTGTTATACAAAACGTTGCATCGCCCAACTTTCAGTGTTCCTTGGCTACGTTCTCAAATACTCAGTAGGTAGAAGGACATAAAAATCGGCAGACTAACTGAATTCATAAAAGCACTTAAATATTGATGGGAAGTCTTAAAAATTATTAACACAAACAAAAAGGCAATTCCATCAATTTCCAATCGTAGCACTTAATGTGTGTAAATATTTTAGTATAGCCCTGTAAATCTAAACGTTAAACGTATATTATAATATGCAAAATATTATTTTAGCTTATTGACAATAAACGTCAATTTCATTATGATTTTTGTTTAAAAAGTTATTTAAATGCGATTTATAAAAATGTCTCTCATAAAAAAAACAATGCCTTGGCAATTTGGTGTTCCTCTAAACAAACAAGTTGTACAGGGCTTATTAATATAATTTTGAATAGAGAACATTCCATAGTTAATATAAATAAAATATATTATTTTAAGGAAATTCTGAAAATGTTTACGGCGCTGGAGATGGGCAGACAGATAAATAGACAGACGGATAGTCAAACAGGCAAAAAGATTATATTAAATTGCACTCACTCTCAAATATTGTTAAAAAAAGTGTTAAAATGCTTAATAAAAATGAAAATATAATTCCAGCTATTTGCTTGTGTAGCCCTTAATATATATGAATATTTTTATGTAGATCTGTAAATTTTTATGCTAATTGTACTATGTAATATAGAAAACATTCTTTTGTGCATATGAATAAATACTTCTCATAGAATGAAAAGTTCTGGAATACTTTCGGGCGTCCTTGTACACAAACCAGTGGTTGCACTTAATCCATTTTCAATAGAGAACACGTGATAGTGAACTTGAATAACGTAATACATTTCAGTAAGTTTTTTTTTTTTTTTTTTTTTTTGGGGGGGGGGGGGAGGTTTTATAATATGGTTTTAAAAATACATCTCATAGAATATAACGCTTTGCAATAATTTCAGTTGTCCCTGTTCACAAACAATTAGTGGTATTTACTCCTTTTTCAATAGGAAACATCCGATAGTTAACTTGAACAACGTTTGTCAGTTTCAAGAAATTCCATTATTATGTGCGGGAGTTAGAGCGTGGACACACAGACAGACGGACAGAGTAACAAACTGAAGTCATAAAAATATTTCAACTTTTTTTTAACGTGTTAAAAAAAATCTGTAGTGACTCCACTCGACTTTCCGAACATTGAGTAATTAACAGATGTATTACGCGATGTTTTATTTAACGCTACTGAACTTTGAGCCCATAGATCATAATGATAAAGAATTTTCGTTGTGTCCCTGTAAAAAAACCTATAAATGCTAGATTCACCAAAATGCTTATAGTTAAAGCAACAGTGATTTATAATATTCATATAAATTTTCTGCTCAATTGAATAAGGCGTTTAGATGCTATCGCACTTTTAACTAGTATGTTGTGGCCACCACATGACTTTCTTCTATATTTTCCTATACAAATTCACTCAGTAAAAATAATTTATTAAAATTTTTATTTAAAAAAATTATTATCCATGATAATGCAGATGATTTCCATATTACAGAAGTAGTATAACACTAAATATCCAAAAAAAGTCAATTTTATTGTCAATATTACATTAAAATATATATACATATATTTGTTAAAAATGAAAAAAAAATCGATAACTTCATTTTAAATTATCGCAGATCTATGGTTCAACCATTCGTTTTAAAGGTACTGGCGAGCTCTTTTGAAAGATACCCATCATGAAAATTTACGCCCCTCGAGGAGAGAATTTCCCCCCCCCCAGTGGGGGGGGAAGAAGGCGAGGCTCCTACACATACATTTTTTTTTCCCAGTTGACTATCTCTATTATAAATAATTCTGGTAAATTTCATAATGATTATTAAAAAATAATTCTCTTTATGCACATTTATACAAAATTTTGTAATATACCACCATGTTAAAAATTTAGAAAAAGCGGGATGGCAAAGCAACCTGTAAGACAATTTTTACCAAAAAATGATAGGCTCTAATTCATGTCAAGGTGCAACTACATACCAGTTTGTATGAAATTCTGTGATGTAGTTCCTGAGATACAGTTGCCACAAAAGTTTATCACACACACACAGAGACTGACAGACAAACAGACAGACATTTTCTAAAAATGGTCAAATCGTGTTTCTACAGCTCTCAAAACGTGTAAATCCATCAAAAACCCGAGGTCGAAAATTTTTAGGAATCCAATACTTTCTTCTATTGAATATAGAAGAAAGTAAAAATTTGGTCCCACTTGCCATAATGATACAGAATTTTTCTTTGTGACCCTGTAAAAAAACTGTAAGTGCTAAATACACCAAAATCAATACAGTTCGTGCAACTGTGACCTATAACATGTGTAAAAATTTTTTGTTCAGATTAAATAAGCGTTTAGACGCCATCGCACTTTTAAACATTTGGCCCCATAGGCCATAATGATAAAGAATTTTTCTTTGTGCCCCTGTAAAAAAACTGTATGTGCCTGATTCTCCAAACTCTACACAGATTGAGTAACTGTGGCCTATAATATGTGTATAAATTTTTTGCTCAATTGAATAAGGCGTTTAGATGCTATCGCACTTTTAAGAATTTGGTCCCATAGACCATAATGATAAAGAATTTTTCTTTGTGTCCCTGTAAAAAAACTATAAGTGCTAGATTCACCAAAATCTATAGGGTTCGTACTATGGTGACTTACAATATACGCACCATCTTTCAGCTTATTCGAACAAAGCGTTTAGATGCTAGCGTGTTCACTCACAGACATACACACACACACATACATACACACATACATACATACACAAACACATACATACATCATCATAAAAATAGTGAAAACGGACTCACGGGACCTCGAAACGTATAGAAACAACAAAATCTCGAATTCGGATTTTTGACATGATTACAATACTTTCCTCACTGTAGTGTTGGGAAAGTAATAATAAACTGATTGTTTATAGCAAATTTTTCCTGCTTTCTTCTTTCCTTTCTTATCGTAACATCTTCCCATTCTTGTTACTGAAATATTTATAAACTAGTCGCCTTCGGGTGAAAAGCAGTTTCGCGATCTTTGAAAAATCTCATCGTATTAAACTCCCGCTCGGTGGCGTCTGCGGAACTTTCTTCCTGTTTCAGAAATTATATCTGATTGTTCGCTTGTGATGCAAATACTTTCAAAATTCCAATAGTATCAGATTCGCGAATCTATATCTCTATAATCTATATCTCTAAGGCCTATAATACGAATTTTACTGGATGAAAAAAAAAAGCGATTTTTTAATTATAACGCATAGAGTATTTAACCCAGTTCAAAGCCGTTTTTAGTAAACTCGGCATACTACATTAGACACAGCATACTGCAATCAGAATGTGAAATATTAAATATCTTAAAAAATATGCGCATTTTTATAAAATGAATTTTAACCACGCATGCGCAAGCATTAAAAATTTCTTTGCTCAATTTAATAGCTAAAAGATTTATAGCATAAACAGAATTTTAGTTTCTCTCAAAGAAAAATGAAAATTATAGGGGTTTTTATCAATACTTTTTCACAATCATCGAACACTGTATTACCACTGGGCCTTGAATGAATCAAAATAAAAATGTGAGTAAAACACCTTATAGACTAACTTTCATTTTTAGAGGAGCTGCAATTTGTTCATTCTATCTCTCATAATTTTTTGAGTTTACACGATATTTTTTTGGAGCTTTCATATAAGTAGCTCAATACATTTGGCTGTTAAATTATGCAAATGAAAATTTTTAAAAGCTTGCGCATGCATGTTAAAAATTATTTAGTACAAATTTTCCTATTTTGTAAGATATTTAACATTTTTACAGTCTGGTTGCAGTATGCTATGCCTAATGCAGTATGTCAAATTTAATAACAAAGGCTTTGAACTATGTTAAAGTTTCTAATTGTTATAATTAAAAAAATGTGGCTTTTTTTTTTTTTTTTTTTTTAAGAAACAGTTGTCTCCATGAATATATATGGTACTCTTATAAAAAGTTATATCGATAATTAGAAAAATATTTATTATCACAATCTATACACAAAACGCATGTCAAGCATATTTTTTACTGGTTGATCCAAAAATATTTTGACATTTGTTTAATTTTTTACTGGTTCTCTTTTTCTCTTCAGGACAAAATTTTTGCTGAAATACATTAGGTTTAACACGTTCTTTATACTGCCAAGTTTTCAAGATAATTCTTGAAGACTTCTTTAGATATTTTACAAAACGTCTAAGTTCGAAAGTGTCCAAATACAAAATTAGATAGTGTAGATTTCTATAAAATTTTCATAGAATATATGCAAACATATTCTGTTTCTTTTAAGACTCAATTTATCAAAATACTTTAGCTCAGTGATTTATAAAATGATAATAATAATTATGGTATTTGAAAGAGAAAACTATTTTCATTATTTTATTTACCATGGATGGGAATTCATTCAAAATATAAAGGAATAAAGTCTGGCCAAAAGGGAAGAGAAGAAAAAACTTTTTTCTACCAGTTTTACGAACTGTCAAAATAAAAATTGATTATAACCATTAAGAATTGATCATATTGTATTTCTACTTAATCTGAAAATGCCAGTTGTTTTTTACATCTCTCGCTTCCTAGAAAATAGGATTTCTTCCAGTGTCTGTAATCAAACAGTGTCTGTAGAACGTTATTATGTTATTGTTATTATTATTATTATTGTTATAGTTGTATTTTTAAACATAATATAAAATAATTTCATTATTTTCATTCGAATGATATGTTTTGGGAGTTGGAGTTCATAATACTGTTGCAAAATTGTAAATAATTGTGTTTATTTTTGTATAAATTCTTTCAAAGAGGCTTAGTAAGTTCATAAAGTGCTAATTTTGTGCATTTCTAGTCGTTTTAGCGTTGAAATAGCCTTATTTTCCCTTAAAAACGCATTAAAAAGCCCCAGTAATGCAGGTAATGGATTTGGCGCCAAATTTGGCGACTTTCTCCCACCTTGGCGATTTTTTTGGCGACCTTGGCGAGAAAATCCTTATATGGGATATACCAAATATGGAAGCTGTAAGTTGATTGGTTGACCATTTTCTAGAGTTTTCTCGAAAAATCTGGGTTCCATGGAACAGTATATAAGGAGCGCTTCCTCGCCAAGGCAGTCAGTTCAGTTTAGTCTGTGATCAGAGTCGGTCAGCTTGCATTGAGCCTCTTCGGAAGAGACTTGCTTTATGTGTTATTGCTATACAGTTTGTACTGTGGATTTGCTATTGACAGCTGTTGTTTAAGCTGTGTTTACTGTTTGAATTGAAGCTGATACTTGGTTTATAGACCTGTATTTTTCTGGAACTTTCTGTGAATAAATTACTGAATTTTTGTAAGTTTGACCTTTCATTCTCGGACAACTCACGAACCCCGAAGTACGCAACATTTCTGGTGTCAGAAGCGGGGATTGTCTGTGAATGGTTATAACTAGAGCTATGGAAGAAGAGATGAAGAAACTTCTAGAAAGCTTAGCTACCCAGATGAATGAAATGAAAGAAGTCAAGAGATGAAAGAAATGAAGGCAGCACAAGAGAAAATGGAAACATCGCAAAGAGAGTTTAAAGACACTATGGGTGAAGTTCAGGAAGAAATTAAATCTAATCAAGATGAGATGAAGAGAGAGCTTTCAACGGTGAAAGAATATATCGAGGGTAAATTAACGGTGATGGAAAATAGAATGGATGGAATAGAAGAGAAAGTTATAAAGATAGAAGGAAATTTTGAAGAGAAAGTTTTGAAAATAGAAGAAAGTTTTAAAGAGAAAGCTATGAAGATAGAAGAAAATGTTATGAAAGTTGAAGAGAAAGCTATGAAGATAGAAGAAAATGTTATGAAGTTTGAAGAGAGTGTTACGAAAATAGAACGGAGTTTCGAGGAGAAAGTTAAAGAAAATTTTGATCAGGAACTGAAAGGAAGGTTTTCAGAGACAGAAGGTAAACTGAAGAGAATAGAAGAAGATCTGGAGAGAAAAGTGGAAGAAAAGTTAGAATCCATGCCCCAGGAAACTGAAAAGAAAGAGAGAAGAATCCAGAATCAGGAATCTATTGAGCTATCTACCTACGATGGCAAATCCTCCTGGCATGTATATAAGACGCAGTTTTCCATCGTAGCTGAAGCCAACGGCTGGGACTCTACCGCCAAGTCAGTCCACTTAGCAGCAGCATTACGGGGAGATGCAGCTGAGATACTGAGAAATGTTTCTAAAGAAGAAAGGAACGACTTCGAGGCCTTGACTAGAGCACTGGAGCTACGGTTCGGAGAGAAGTGTTCTAAGGACTATAGTCGCCTCCAGCTAAAGTCCCGTTACCAGAAAACGGGCGAAAGTTTGCAAGAGCTGGCAGCGGACATTCAGAGATTGTCACACATAGCATTCTCAGACTGTCAAGCTGACACTCGTAACGACTTAGCTCTTCAGTACTTTATCGATGCTGTTCGGGATCCAGAAATTCAAAAAGCGCTGAGACTCTCCAACATCAGAGACGTAGAATCAGCTTTAGGCTATGCACTTAGGATAGAGGCAGCCCAACAAGCCTCCCGTAAAGACCGCCATACCAATAAGAGCAGTCTCTATAATGATACAACTGCTGATGAGAATGAAATGAAGAGAAGTTTCGCAGAGATCTTAAAGAGATTGCGCAGCCTGGAAAATAATGTAGAAATAAAGGATCGGAAGATAAAGTGCTGGGGCTGTGGAGGGGATGGTCATGTGAAGAGGAACTGCCCCGTACGACCAACTATAGGAAATCACCCGGCTTCACCATCACTGCAGGGAAACTAAGAGGAGGCCATCTCGCGGGGCGGAGGTTGCCTAAAATTAAAGAGCCCCAATTTACAGTATTTCATGTTTCATCGATGTGTGGCGGCGATAATGGACTTCACGTCTATGGCCAAGTCAACAACACCACCTGCCGGATGATTCTGGACACGGGAGCCAACGTGACCATCATAAGAACGGATTTGGCTCAAGAACTAAAAGAGAAGATCATCTGGACGCCGCCCTGCGTTAAACTCCAGACTGTGACCGGAGACGAAATCAAAATATATGGAAAAATGAACTTGACCATCACATTTGGAAATGCCAGTTACCATCATATGGCATATGTGGCTGATATAAGAGATCCTTTAATCATTGGAATTGATTTCCTGAGAAAATTTAACTTTAAATTGGACTTCAAGAATAATGAACTGCATTCGAGTTCGGAAGACATCGCTGTGTTCAACACTGAAAATCAAGACATTCAGACAATTTGCCAGATAACAGCCAAGTCTGAAATTTCCATCCCTCCACACACAGAGACAATAGTTTTAGGAACACCCCCTACCAAGCAATACTTCCGCTATGGACTGATTGAATACCCGAATACAGACAATAGACCAAGAGGAGTTCTGGTAGCTTCATCTCTAGTTGATCTCTCAAAGAGTACTATTTCTGTGAGAGTCGCAAACATCAGCGATGGTCCGAACAGTGAAGAAGGATGAGTTGTTAGCAGCCTGCACTCCTGTAACATGCATAAACCGCCCCACGCAATCAACCGAAACCAAGTCTTCCGAACAATTAATGACGGAATTACTCAAGAATGCAGAGTTCGGAAAGGAACAGAGATGTGCTGCGGAGAAGCTACTCCAAGAATTTAAAGAACTTTTTTCTTGAACACCTGAAGACGTCGGGAGAACGAACATCACCCAGCACAGAATTGATACAGGAAATCATCCTCCAATCAAACAACATCCAAGAAGACTTCCATTTGCTAAACAGGAAGAGGTCACTGAACTTCTAAATGAAATGCAGCACAATGATGTCATCGAGCCATCAACGAGTCCTTGGGCCTCTCCCATAGTACTGGTGCAGAAAAAGGATGGTTCAACAAGATTTTGCGTGGATTATCGTCGTTTGAATGACATCACGAAGAAAGACAGTTACCCTCTTCCCAGAATGGACGACACATTAGACACACTTGCTGGCAATAAATGGTTCTCGACTTTGGATCTGAAGAGCGGTTACTGGCAAGTAGAATTACATCCTGCTGATCGTGAGAAGACTGCATTCACCACGGGACAAGGACTGTGGCAATTTATAGTTATGCCGTTCGGATTATGTAATGCACCTGCCACCTTCGAACGCCTGATGGAGACAGTGCTAAAAGGACTTTCCTATGAAGCCTGTCTGGTGTATTTGGATGATATTATCATTGTGGGGCGCACTTTTGAAGACCATCTACGAAACATCCGAAAGGTGCTGGAGAAACTCAGAATGGCTAACCTCAAATTGAATCCAGGCAAGTGTAACTTGTTCCGTCGTGAAGTGAGCTACCTCGGCCATATCATCTCTGCCGAAGGTGTGAGAACTGATCCTGAGAAAATCTCTGCAGTCGAGAACTGGAATCGCCCTGAAAATGTACACCAACTACGAAGTTTCCTGGGGTTATGTACTTACTACAGGAAGTTTGTCAAGGGTTTCTCAAATATTGCCAGACCACTCCACAAGCTGACGGAAGCCAAACAGAAGTTCCTGTGGACAGATGAATGTGAAAAAGCTTTCAAGCGACTTAAAGAGGCCTTAACATCATCACCTATCTTGACGTACCCACAGCCCGACAGACAGTTGATACTTGATACAGATGCCAGCCATGAGAGTGTCGGTGCTGTTCTGTCGCAGGAAATTGATGGTCAAGAACATGTCATTGCCTATTGGAGTAAATGCCTGTCTAAACCAGAGCGAAATTACTGTACCACCAGGAAAGAGCTACTCGCAATCGTAAAAGCCATAGAACATTTCCATCATTACCTCTATGGCAGAAGATTCCTGCTCCGGACTGACCATGCATCTTTAACGTGGTTGCTCCAGTTCTAGAACCCGAAAGGACAGATTGCCAGGTGGATACAACACCTGCATAAAGGGACTCTACATGATAATGCAGATGCCTTGTCATGGAAGCCCTGCTCGGAAAGCTGCAAGTACTGCTCTAGAGCCGAACAGAAATACCTGCCGATAAATCCGGTTGCCTGCCATGTTACTGTCTCAACACCATCAGATCAAGATCCCGATCCATGGAGTGACGAAGAACTTAGAAAAGCCCAGTTGGAAGATCCTGACATAAAGCCAATATTACAGCTGAAGGAGACGACCAACAACAGACCTATCTGGCAGGACATTTCCAGACTTAGTCCCATTACGAAAAGTTATTGGGCACTTTGGGACTCTCTTCATATCAGAAACGGCGTATTATACAGAAAGTGGGAATCTGATGATGGGAAGAGCTTCAGATGGCAGATTTTATTACCAAGATCAAAAATTCCAGCTGTTTTAGAACAACTGCATAGTAGCTCTACCGGAGGCCATTTTGGGGTAATGAAGACTCTGCAGAAAGTTCGGGAACGCTTCTACTGGTGCAAGGCAAAGGAGGATGTGGAGAAATGGTGTAAATCCTGTGATGCTTGTGCGGCACGTAAAGGCCCGCCGAAACGAAGTCGAGGAAGACTGCAACGGTATAACGTGGGAGCACCATTTGAACGGATTGCAATCGACATCTTGGGTCCTTTGCCACGGACCTCCAGTGGAAATAAATACATCCTCGTCGTGATGGACTATTTCACCAAGTGGCCTGAGGCATATCCCATTCCCAATCAAGAGGCATGCACAGTCGCAGAGGTCCTAGTGCAGCAATGGGTGTCAAGGTACGGCACGCCCCTACAACTTCATACCGACCAAGGTAGGAACTTTACCTCTGATGTTTTCAAAGGACTGTGTCAACTACTCGGCATAGACAAAACCCGGACTACACCCTTACATCCCCAGTCGGACGGCATGGTCGAGAGGTTCAATCGTACCATCCTGAATAACCTCTCACTTCTAGTATCAAGGAACCAGAAAGATTGGGACTTGAAGTTGCCATTCTTCCTGCTGGCTTATCGAAGTGCTGTCCATGAAACCACCGGCTATACTCCAGCCCAGATGCTGTTTGGACGTGAACTTCGTCTCCCTTGTGATCTCCTGTTTGGTTGTCCACCCGATGCGCCTTCATCGCCCGAGGAGTACATCCAAGGTCTCCAGGCACGATTTGAGGACGTACACAACTTTGCCCGGGTGCGGATTAACATGGCAACGGAGAAAATGAAGACAAGGTACGATCTAAAGGCTACACAACATGAGTTCCAGGAAGGAGACAAGGTCTGGTTGTGGAATCCTGTTCGACGCAAAGGACTCTCCCCCAAGTTACAGTGCAACTGGGACGGACCGTACACAGTCTTAAAAAGGCTAAATGATGTAGTGGTGCGGATCACTAAAACACCTTCATCAAAACCGAAGGTGGTGCACTATAACAGGCTAGCCAAATACCACAATTACCGGTAATATTAAAATTAAAAATGTAAATACTGATAAAATTTGCGCATGCGCACTGTAAATATTTGTATATAAATATTTGTACATATTTGTCAATTTTGTAAATATTTCTCACTTGATTTATATTTTTATTTTATCGTTATATGCAACTTAGTTCTTGTATTTTAGATTGTGTAAATTTGTTTAGTTTCGCCTCTTGACCAAGGGTTGCACTGCCCGGGACGTGCAGTCCTTGGGAGGGGGCAGTGTTGCAAAATTGTAAATAATTGTGTTTATTTTTGTATAAATTCTTTCAAAGAGTAAAGTAAGTTCATAAAGTGCTAATTTTGTGCATTTCTAGTCGTTTTAGCGTTGAAATAGCCTTATTTTCCCTTAAAAACGCATTAAAAAGCCCCAGTAATGCAGGTAATGGATTTGGCGCCAAATTTGGCGACTTTCTCCCACCTTGGCGATTTTTTTGGCGACATTGGTGAGAAAATCCTTATATGGGATATACCAAATATGGAAGCTGTAAGTTGATTGGTTGACCATTTTCTAGAGTTTTCTCGAAAAATCTGGGTTCCATGGAACAGTATATAAGGAGCGCTTCCTCGCCAAGGCAGTCAGTTCAGTTTAGTCTGTGATCAGAGTCGGTCAGCTTGCATTGAGCCTCTTCGGAAGAGACTTGCTTTATGTGTTATTGCTATACAGTTTGTACTGTGGATTTGCTATTGACAGCTGTTGTTTAAGCTGTGTTTACTGTTTGAATTGAAGCTGATACTTGGTTTATAGACCTGTATTTTTCTGGAACTTTCTGTGAATAAATTACTGAATTTTTGTAAGTTTGACCTTTCATTCTCGGACAACTCACGAACCCCTAAGTACGCAACAATACTAAAGAAAAAATTGCAATTTTTAAAAATAGATTAATTTTCAGATTGTTCATTATTATTAATATTATTTTCATTATATACTTAAAAGACAAAAGAAAAAAAAAATAATGTTATCTAAGAGAAGAAATTATTTTTATTTCTTCATTTTCCACGGGTGGGAATTCATTTTCAGAATAAAAAAACAAAAGAAATTATATATATATATATTTCTCCCCAGTCGTAAAAACTGTCAAAATAGTCATAGATTATGTTCATTAGCAATTTGTCATAATTCTACGTAATCTGAAAATGCCAATTGTATATTACCTCTCTTATTTCCTAGAAATTAGGATATCTCCCACTCTCTGTAATCGAGCAGGGGTCTGCGAACATAGCTTCCTAGTATAATGTTATCATTATTAATTAATTATTAATATAGACTAGTTTGTAATTCAAAAACATCACTTTTTCCACTCAAAAAATATTCTGTTATACAATAGCTTACTTTTGAAATGGGGTTAGTTCTTTGTTTTAAATACAATGCCCCATTTTCATAAATTTAAATATATTTTAAGAAAGAAAGAAATATTTTTTGACAAATAAATTCATTTTCAGTACCTGCACTTACAAAAATCCTTTTATACTCATATCGTTTTATATAACAATGCATATATTTTTCTCAATGAAATGAGTTTATAAGTTTATGTATAGATATTTTCTATTTTCAATTTTACAATTACAAAATATTTGCAAAGTACTTTGAAATGAACAAATTAACATGACAAACATTCTTGAACTTGTCTTAAAAATGCTAATATGATGTGGATTATTCTGTAAAATTATTTTATTGGAATTCTTACTTAAAAAAAGCAAAAGAAAGAGAAATAATTCGAAAATATTTTATTCTAACAAAAGAATCAGCAATATTAATATGCAAATGTAAATAGTTTTAATCTAATCAGTTTTTGAAAAGATAATGCTAAAATATTTTATTTCTTCTTTTGTGTATTTTTAAAAAGCACGAATTTCTGAATTTCCGAATTAAATAGAAATAAGACATTATTCTTAGAAAGATAAAATCGAATTAAATAAATTACATGTTTGCTTTAACCAAAAAACATTTAAATAAAAAAAAAATCTAAGAATGGTATTAAAAATTTCAAAAGTTATTATTTTTTTTTTCTTTTTCTACTCAATAAATAATTTATGAATGAATAATCTTATTTTAAGGGAAAAGAACACTTATAATATAATTAAAAAGATCTTAAGCTGTAAAATGGTTAAAGAATAATGGTTTTTTCCAACTAAATACTCAATCGTTAAAGGATGTTTATTGTTATTGTAACGACACTTTTAATACAATCATAGATACTTCAAACCTTTTTTCAATATTTTTCTTGTTTTATAATTTCAAAAGAAAGATTGACTTTTTCTTAGCATAAAAATATTTATGCTTGTTTTTGTACAAAATGATAATAAAAATAGATTTTATAATGAATTAAGTGATTTTAAAATGAAGCAAAGTATATATATATATATATATATATAAATGATTGATATTTTAACCTTAATTATATAGCAATTAATAGATACATGTCAAAACCAACACAACAAAAATAAAACTAATTGTAACACATTGGTAAAACTAGCACAAAAATGTTGCTATACATGCTAAGATCCAATAAGAGACAAAAACAATATAAATTACTTACGCCCACTTGAGTAAAAAATGAACATTAATCATGATGACGGAGAAAATAAATAAAGGACCACAGAAATAATAATTGGAATAAAAAATGGATTAATAATAATAAAAAAAAAAATGCTTAAAAATAGAAGTATTATCTCATCAGGAAGCATGTACTTCATAAAGCTGTAACAGCTGCAACGATTTCGTAAAACAATATTGCTAACAATAGCAAATTTATATCGTTCATGCCTCGATCGAGCAGCAAAACCCTTTTCAATGAGAAATGAAATAAAATATTAAATCAAATTATCAAGGAACTAGAAAGAAAATTGAAAAAAATCAGGGTAACCACATGTAAAACTATATATACTCGGTGACCCATAATTATGTAGGCATTTTAAAAAATATTTAAATCATGAAGAGATTGGTAGAATTGAATGCAGTTTGCAAAAACGTTATTCACATAAATAGGATTTATTTATTTATTTATTTTATTTTATTTTTTGGTAAAGAAAAAATAATAGTCAAAAGTTTCGTTGTTAGGCACTGTACGTCAGTAGATCAAAGATTTCCATGAAAAATTATATTTATTTGCATACAAATGTTTAAAAGCATTTAACTCCTAATTCTATATGTCCGGCATTACGAGGAATTACAGTTAGCAAACGAATTACAACACCGCTAGTTGTAGCATTTATCGTCGATTCTTAGCTGAGGAAAACATCTTCACCACCAATAACGCTCTATCTACCAATTCAGAATCACAATTAAAACTGCATACCTGCACATGTACGAGAGAAAAAAAGAAATGAGGTGTTAATCGTAAAATTGTGCAATTTATAGGAATCCGGTTTGCATATTTCGCGTTACAGATCTATGCAGTGCCCTCTATCAACGACAATTTAAACTTTTTATTTCTTTACAAATAAATAAATATAAATAAATAAATAAATCCTCCTTTTCGAGAATAACATTTTTGAAAATCGTATTGAATTCAATCAATTCCTTCAACTTTCACGACTTTTTAAAATGGCTACAGATTTATGGGACACCCAGTATACAATGTCCCTACTTTGTTGTGTATTTTATTTTATGTAATTTATTTTTGAAAAACATTCAGATTAAAATCATAAATAAACTGCATATTTTATATGATATATTTGTTCACACGTGTTTTTCCAATGAAAGTTTTGAAATAACTTTTTATCTACAGTGGTGGACATAATTATAAGACACCTATCTAATTTGACAAATAGTGAAAGAAAAGATTCAGAGCTTAAAAACGTTTTATCATATACGTCAAAAACATAAATTTCTTCTGTTATCACACGTAATTGTCGTACAAAAATGATATTTTTTATAGAGTTTAATTAAAAAAATTAAAAATACCGTGGACAAAATTATAAGACACTCTAACATTTTACTTAAAACTCCTGTTTTTATTCAAAAATAATGTACAATATGCAAATTTTCTGCACGCTGTATAACGTCAGCAGTTAACTAAAGCAGACGATAACCGACTTCACGCATTTACAAACATGCCACGAGGTACAGAATTCAAAGAAAGTGCAATTCGCGAAATTTTGAGATTAAATGGAACTGGTGCTTCAATTAATAATATTTCAAAAGTTATTAAACGCTCTAGATGTGCTATTAGAAACGTTTTGAAAAGAGGAATTAATGGATCGGTGATTAAAAGATCTGGACGTACTCCTTGCTTGTCCTCGAGAGACAGACGCCATGTGCTTTAGCTCGCTACAGAGAATAAGATGACCACTACAGGCATTAGAAATGCTTTGAAACTGAATTGTTCAAGGAGAACCATTCGCTGGGTGTTGCATAATGCTTCTGTTATGAAGATTCATAACATGTTGTTTATTTTTATTATTAAATGAATGAAATTACTATTCGGTTAAAAAAGATAAATTTTCTTAACTATAATTATATTTCGAAGTTGTCTAGTAATTCTTTATCTAGCTCGTTAAAAGAGAAATATACTTTTCCTCGGAAGTATTTTTGTGTGGGGTTCCATTAGTTACTTAAAGTGACGGGAAAAGCGGATTAAAATGCCGTCCATATGTGTCTATTATAAAAAAAAATAGCCTGCTCTCTTTCATCTATGCGGTTTGCCATGGGAAAATGTTTGCAATCTGTTTTTCCGAAGGAGAGAATGATCATTTATGCTCCGTAAATCACAGCTCTGGAAATCTGGTGTTTGTCATGGCCAGCCAGTGAAGCTCCGACTTTAATGACAGTCACAGGTGCGCGCTCTGCGCTCTGCTTTGTTCGCGGTTTACAGCTTTCAGGATCGGATCATTAACTGTTTAGTTAGTTTGTAAATAATTGTGTTTACCAGGTGTGCAAAAGGTAAGATTTTGGGGGTGCTATTGAAGTTTAAAGGCCCTCTGGTCATGAGAAAACTGTCTGGGGCGTTTTTGAAGGGATGTATTTAATTTTAACTAGGAGGAACCAAGCTAATAGTTTCGGTTATTTTGTCGTCGAATGAGTGTGTAGCTTTTCATCTGAAGCGGTTGGCAACGACTCACGATTGGAACTTACGATAGCGTCTGTTGTTACGGGTTTGCGGTAAGCAGTGTGCTTGTGTATTATTCGTGGGGGTGTATATTTTTATGACCCACAAGTAGTTGTTTTTCACGATATCAAGGGTGAGGGGCCTTTAGCCTTCTCTCATTCTGTCCTCGTTCATTCTTAGGTCCGCTCGCATTATTCTATGGCCTCTCATTCTATGGACTGGCATTCTGTGGACGCTAAGGTACTGTGGACTCTCACTCTGGGGAGACTGATAGCATGTGGAGACTCACTTTTTTTGATGACGCCTGCATACGAGATAGTTTTTTTTAGAGAGGTAAACTCGATATTAGAAGTGCGTTGTTAGTAATGCTTCTTTCGAGAAGTAATTCTGAGATTGTACGCACCCTCTTCTTCTTTTGTAAAAATGCACTTATCTCTGTAAGACTTACTCTCTGATGACCCACGCACCCTAGTCAATGAGTGGCAGCCTGCGTCTTGTCATGGAACCAGTCCTTTTCTTGTTTGGTTATAGTCCCATTTCCTCCTGCTAGTGATGAAATTTTTCATCGAATTCGTCAAACTAACTACTACTGAATGTCATGTGGCCGGAAAGGAAACAGAGGGACAACTGAGATTTTTCCACAGGATCCATTATGGGTTAAAATATTCACGTTTTCTGTGACTTCTGCCTTTGTAAATAACCTACTGCAAACCAAGATAATCTCATTTGTTTTTCTTTCCTGTAATCTAAAGCAAATGTAAAAATTGTTCAAGAGGGGGTAATTAAGTGATATAATATGTGTTTTCTTTTAGCAAGGAATGATAAATGTTGACGAACTTTGTTTTTTTTTGTTTTACGTGAGTTAAAGATTAATTCATAATGTTTTTATTTTTAACTGCTAAAATTATGTATTAAGAACATTAAAAATGAATAATTGTGTTTGGTTTTAATGAAAGATTTGTCAGTAAGAATAGTTGTTGTTAGAATTGATTAAATAACCAATATTTAAATAAATCACTAAATTTAAAGTTAAATTGTTATAGTGTTAGTTTTCATTTAAAATTTTTCCTTTACTACATAAATTCCTGATTTATTTAATTATGAAAAATTATTGTTTTGAAAATTTTTGGGGGGCTAAAAGAAAAGAACAAAAGAAATTTTCCTTATTGGAAGCGGTCGCTTCCCTTCGAACTGGGCTATTAATTCCTGTACATATGAGAGCTAAGTAAGAAAAAAAAAGAGAGAAATCAAATTTAAAGTTAATTAACCTTTTATGTTGTTTTTCTTTATGCTTTACATTTATTATTTTTTCTGTGTGGTGAATATAATTAATGTATAATCTGGAATATCTTTTAGTAGACTAAAATTCAGTTTAGTTACTTTAATAAATTTTTAATTTCAATTAAAAATTAAGATGGAATTTTAAAGTAAGAAATTTTAATGCTTTGATCTGTTATAAATTCCAGATTGTACTTATCCAGTGTATTTGATATTTTTCTTGCTGACTCATACCATTTAAGTTTTAAAGTTGATTGAATTTTTAAACTTTCAAGTAAATTCATCTATGAATAAACAATAAGACTTCTTCACACACCATAAATTTTAAGCTAGCACAACCGGTTTCGAAAGGACGTAGCCTTCCTTCATCAGGTGCAAAAAAACACGTGCTACTGGCTTGGAGGCAAAAGCAAGACTGAAAGCAGGGCAAAATCCAGAGGGGGAGAAGCAACACAAACAACCAATAGGAAGCATCATGCAGGACCAATCAGAGAAGAACACACATGCACACACAAAAACAAAAGGAGGGAGGGAAGGAAAAAACAATTAATTTTACTTTATTTTTTAATGATTTATTTATTTATTTATTTTTTAAATTAATATTATACTAATAAGTAAATTTAATAAAATTAATTAATTTATCATTATTATTATTATTATTATTATTATTTTAGAATTATTTAATAATAACTATTATTAAGTTATAAACATAATGAAAGAAATTATTTAATTGAATTAAACAAATTTTTCCAGGCTGTAGACAGCAAAGTGGAATGAGATTTTTCATTGACAATTTTATCACGATTAAGGTAAATAGCTAAATTTTCCAAAAAATCCAGTTCGGAAATGCGTTTGGCATGAAAGATAATTTTGGCACTCTTAAAATTAAAACTATGATCAAATTCCCAACTGTGCTTCGCAATAGAAGATTTAGAAATTTCTTGATTAACAACATACCGAGAATGTTCACGTAAACGGCATTCAAGATTTCTTTTTGTTTGACCAATAGAAGATAAATCACAGTTATTACAAGGGACATTATAGATACCCCAATTATGAAGCTCGGCAACAGGGGCTTTAGTTGAAGGGAATTGGAATTTATTGATGGGTTTAAAAATAACGTGAAAATTGAAACGCTTCAAAACTTTGGCTAATTTAAAACATAAGGGGGGATAAAAAGGCAAGAGAACAAGATTATCAGGTTTAATTTTATCATCAATGGAAAGATTAGAATTATAAGTTGGCCTACTGATCTTTTTGATAGCTTTTTCAATTATAGAGGGTCTAAAACCTCTTTTAATAGCAACGGGCTTTAAATAATTGAGTTCTTCTTTAAGAGAAGAAGTATCAGAACAAATTTTAAGGGCACGATACACGTAAGTGTAAAAGGTGCCAATTTTTTGTTTAGCCGGATGATTAGAGAGAGCATGGGGAGGGTTAGAAACAGAGAAAGGTTTCCTGTACGCAGAGGTTTTAAGAGAGGAATCGCACCTAGTAACTAAAACATCAAGAAAGGGAAGTTGATTACAATTTTCTAACTCAAAGGTAAACTGAATATGGGGATCAATAGCATTAGCAACATTAAGAATGGCAGAAACATCAAACGGATTTTCAACAAGAATGAAAGTGTCAACTACGTAACGTAACCAGCATTTTAAATTTAACATCTCTAATAATTTTTCCTCAAAATAATGCATATAGATATCGGCAAGAATAGGAGATAAAGGATTACCCATACTTAAACCATCACACTGTTTATAAAATTTGTTATTAAATTCAAAAGTAGTTTGGGAAACACAGAGTTTAGTTAGATTAACAAATTCTTTGATTTCAATGTCAGAATAATGAAATTCGCGTAGTCTTTTTTCTAAACAATTAAGCGCACCTTCAGTGGGGACATTAGTAAATAAAGACTTCACATCAAGAGATAACATTGAGCAATTTTCAGGATTCAGATTATTTATCTTCTTAACAAAATCATAGAAATTTTTTATAGAATGACTATTAACGCTGCATAAAGGAGAAAAAATAGTAGCTAAAAATTTAGAGAGGGGATAAGTAGCAGTACCAATATTTGAAACAATATGTCTGAGGGGAACATTATTTTTATGAACTTTAGGTCTAAATCTGAGCGTGTTGCTCTTAAGGAACTTAAATCGAATCAAAATCTTGTCATTACTAAAGGAGATAAAGGTGGTCAGATTGTTCTCATGGACAAAACTGATTATGTTGATAAAGTTAATTCTCTTTTATCTGAAGGACATTATACTGAAATTAAAAAAGACCAAACTAAATCTCTTCTAAGCTCTGTTCAAAAGCTGTTAAAAATTCCATTGTTCTTCATGACAATACCAAATTCTCGGTTTCCCCTTCTTCAGCAATTTGTGCTCGTTTTTATGCTTTACCTAAAGTTCATAAAAATAATGTTCCCCTCAGACATATTGTTTCGAATATTGGTACTGCTACTTATCCCCTCTCTAAATTTTTAGCTTCTATTTTTTCTCCTTCATGCAGCGTTAATAGTCATACTATAAAAAATTCCTATGATTTTGCTAAGAAGTTAAATAATCTGAATCCTGTAAATTGCTCAATGTTATCTCTTGATGTGAAGTCTTTATTTACTAATGTCCCCACTGAAGGCTCGCTTAATTGTTTAGAAAAAAAGGCTACGTGAATTTCATTATTCTGACATTGAAATCAAAGAATTTGTTAATCTAACTAAACTCTGTGTTTCCCAAACTACTTCTGATTTTAATAATAATTTTATAAACAGTGTGATGGTTTAAGTATGGGTAATCCTTTATCTCCTATTCTTGCCGATATCTATATGCATTATTTTGAGGAAAAATGATTAGAGATGTTAAATTTAAAATGCTGGTTACGTTACGTAGATGACACTTTCATTCTTGTTGAAAATCTGTTTGATGTTTCTGCCATTCTTAATGTTGCTAATGCTATTGATCCCCATATTCAGTTTACCTTTGAGTTAGAAAATTGTAATCAACTTCCCTTTCTTGATGTTTTAGTTACTAGGTGCGATTCCTCTTTTAAAACCTCTGTGTACAGGAAACCTTTCTGTGTTTCTAACCCTCTCCATGCTCTCTCTAATCATCCGGCTAAACAAAAAATTGGTACCTTTTACGCTTACGTGTATCGTGCCCTTAAAATTTGTTCTGATACTTCTTCTCTTAAAGAAGAACTCAATTATTTAAAGTACGTTGCTATTAAAAGAGGTTTTAGACCCTCTATAATTGATAAAGCTATCAAAAAGTTCAGTAGGCCAACTCATAATTCTACTCTTTCCATTGATGGTAAAATTAAACCTGATAATCTTGTTGTCTTGCCTTTTTATCCCCCCTTATGTTTTAAATTAGCCAAAGTTTTGAAGCGTTTCAATTTTCACGTTATTTTTAAACCCGTCAATAAATTCCAATTCCCTTCAACTGAATCCCCTGTTCCCGAGCTTCATAAGTAGGGTATCTATAATGTCCCTTGTAATAATTGTGATTTATCTTATATTGGTCAAACAAAAAGAAATCTTGAATGCCGTTTACGTGAACATTCTCGGTATGTTGTTAATCAAGAAATTTCTAAATCTTCTATTGCGAAGCACAGTTGGGAATTTGATCATAGTTTTAATTTTAAGAGTACCAAAATTATCTTTCATGCCAAACGCATTTCCGAACTGTATATTTTGGAAAATTTAGCTATTTACCTTAATCGTGATAAAATTGTCAATGATTGCACTTTGCTGTCTACAGCCTGGAAAAATTTGTTTAATTCAATTAAATAATTTCCTTCATTATGTTTGTAACTTAATAATAGTTATAATTAATTAATTCTAAAAATAATAATAATAATAATAATGATAAATAAATTAATTTTATTAAATTTACTTATTAGTATAATATTAATTTAAAAAAAAAAAAAATAAATAAATAAATCATTAAAAAATAAAATAAAATTAATTGTTTTTTCCTTCCCTCCCTCCTTTTGTTTTTGTGTGTGCGTGTGTGTTCTTCTCTGATTGGTCCTGCATGATGCTTCCTATTGGTTGTTTGTGTTGCTCCTCCCCCTCTGGATTATGCGCTGCTTTCAGTCTTGCTTTTGCCTCCAAGGCAGTAGCACGTGTTTTTTTGCACCTGATGAAGGAAGGCTACGTCCTTTCGAAACCGGTTGTGCTGGCTTAAAATTTATGGTGTGTGAAGAAGTCTTATTGTTTATTTATTGTTTGTACACCAGTTTTGCATTTAGTTTTAGTAAAGTCATCTATGGTAAATAATCTGTATGCACTTCACAAGATCCGAATAATTGTAATCATAACAATAGATATTAAGGGATTTTGTGAAGTTATATAGCTTATCAGAGTAAGATGATTTTACTTAGTAATTAGATTTTGCTATTAGAGGTAGTGATTTAGAAGTAAAATTTTGAAGCTTTATTTAAAACCTTTTAGACATGATTAGTACTGGGTAGGTTTTTGTGTATTCACCAACTGTTTTATTTTTTTTTTCCAGGGACTTTAAATGATAAACAAATAATTTTGGGATTTGATTTGAATGGGTTTAATGTTGAAATTTATTTAAATTGGGCTCACCCTAATGAGTACAGTCTAGGCGCTTTGTACTAAGAAAAAGTAAATAAACCACTATACAATATTAAATGCTTATGTTGTCGGCCAAGGACTCTTTGACTGTTGTTGTTTTTATGTGTTTCTCTAATTTGATATTCTGGTGGTTCAGTGACTAGTGCACTGATGCTGTGAATGTTTTAATTTGATAAGCTTCTGTTTTACAATTTCGAAAAACAGCATCAAAGAAGTTGTCAGTTATGTTAAGTTAAAAGACATCATAATTCAGTTAGAAAGTGTATAAGAATTAGCAAATAAACAGATCATAATACTTCCTATGTGAAATATAAAAAATTGAAGAAAAAACCACCGCTTCTAAGCCGGCACAAAATGGAGTCTCTAAACATCGCTAAAAAACTATGGCCTGGACCTCCAAATGTTACTCTGTGTTATTTTCTGATGAAATTTTTTTTAACCTGGATGGTCCTGACGGGTTTCAATATTATTGGCATGATTTACGGAAGTCTCCTCATGTACTAATGAGCCGCCAAATGGGTGAGGCTCAGTAATGGTTTTGGCTGGTTTTTCGGCTCAAGGGAAAACGGATATTGTTTTTGTGCATTCAAGAACGAATTCCGAAAAGTATAAGAATCTTCTTAAAGATCAACTAGCCATATACGGTAAACGTCTTTGTGGCGAAAACTACACTTTCCAGCACGATTACGCACCGATTCGTGCGTCACACGAAACAAAAAAGTGACTTTCAGAGCAAAGTATCAATGTTCTCCCGTGGCCTTCTCGCTCCCTAGACTTAAATCCCATCGAAAACTGTTGGGGGATCTTAGCTCGTGCGGTTTACCGAAATGGGAGGCAGTTTATATGTGTCGAAGACCTAAAGAATGCTATAAAATGTGCTTGGGAAGAACTGTCTTGCGATATTTTGTTAGAATTGATAGATTCGATGCCGAATCGCATCTTTCATGTTATAAAAAACAATGGCGGCGTTACCAAATATTGAATAACCATGTTAGAGGATTTTCTTTTAGACCATTAGTGTCTGCTAATTATGATGATCACTGTATTTGGAAAAAACGGATGGTGTCTTATAATTTTGTCCATTATGTTTTTTTGTTTTTTTTTCATTAAATTGTATGAAAATATCATTATAATAAAATAGTTATATATGATAACCGAATAAATTTATGTTTTTGACGTATTTGATAAAACATTTTTAAGCTCTGAATCTTTTCTTTCACTTTTTGTCAAATTAGATAGGTGTCTTACAATTATGTCCACCCCTGTAGTATTTATTTTTTATTATATTTAAATTTTAGAATTAAATTTATATGTTGCAGCCTTTCATATTTTTCAATACAAATTCACGTAATTTAGGTGAAAATAGCCACCATTGCACGCATAAATTGTTGGAGGGACGAAAACGACGTTTTTTCTTTCCTTTTTTAAAAATGAATATATCGATAAATTTGTTTCAAATTATCACGTATCTATGGTTTAACTATTTATTTTAAAGATGTTGGTGGGTCCTTTTAAAAATTACTCTTATTGAAAACTTATATTCTCGAGAGGGTAATCAAAAGAAAGACGAAGGTGATATTCCTATGTAAACAAAATTAACATTATTGATGGATGTTAATATTATTAATAAAATCTTACAATTTTACAATGATTTGTTTAAAAAATCCTAAATATGTACTTTTTTATTGATTTTGTCCTATCTTGCACAGTAAAAATTATGAAAAAACTGGACTTCAGCCCCACCTTTCAAGCAATATGCACCAACAGTTAAAAGAGTTCAATTTATGTCAAAGTACGACTAACTATAACTGTGAATATAACTAAATATAACTTTTCATTAAATAAATAAATAAATATAAAAATATCATGGAAAGATATTTTACCATGTTTTTATTAGCTCGCTTTCCGTTTGTTTGTCCCGTACAAATCTTTCAATTGATTTTCAACTAACTTTCCGACTATCTAGACATCTGAAACTTTTCGAATAGCTCAGAACACGATGACAACGCAAAACCTCGAAGCCCGATTTTCGAATTGTTTATTAGTTTTCTTTTAATTAATTAAAATACGAAAATAATAACCTCTTAATAACTTTAAAATTAGCCTTTTAAATATTAGCTATAATTTAATTGTTGCCAAAAGAAAAAAAAAATGCGAGTTCATTTTCTTTCGATATAAAAATAAATACATATAATTAAACGTGATCATTAAATATATATATATATATATATATATATATATATAAAGTAAAATTAGGCATCTCGCAAAAATTGACTTTATTATAACTTTAAAAATTTTCTACACATTGATAAAGTGCTAATGTAGTTCATGATGCTAATATATGTTGTTCTAGAAGGATTAATATTTTATATTTAAAACCAACTTTATTATTATTATTATTATTTACTTATAATTTAATTGTTTCTAAAAAAAATTACGAATTCATTTATTTTTTTATTTTATTTTTATTTTTTTATTTATTTTTACGACAGGAAAAAAAAAATGCATTAACTTAAACGTAAACAATAAAAAAATGTAAATATTAAATTATGCATGTCACAAAAATAGACGTCTTTATCACTTTAAAAATTTTATACACATTAATAAAATGCTAATATAGTTCTATAGCTATGACTCAACAGAAAATTTAAAAACATGGTATATAAAAAGCTATTTTTATTTTATTTTTTTTTTTTTTTAAATCTTATAATTATTTAATTTTTTGTTAAAAACGAAAATAAAATCGATGAATTTGTTTTAAATTATCCCAGATTTACGGTGTAACTATTCGTTTTAAATATATTTACGAACTCTTTTGTAAAGTACTTATACTGAAAATATATTCACCCCTGAGGCTTACTTTCCTTTATAAAAATCTGGAGTGACTCCACTCGACTTTCTGAACATTGAGTAATTAACAGTTTTGTAGATAAAGTAAAGAAAGAGGAGTTGTTAAACAAACAAAAGAGAGAAAACCATAATAGAGTGTTTGAGTATTTTTCTCCATCTATTACACGATGTTTTATTTAACGCTACTGAACTTTGAGCCCATAGATCATAATGATAAAGAATTTTTCGTTGTGTTCCTGCAAAAACCTATAAATGCTAGATTCACCAAAATGCTTATAGTTAGTGCAACAGTGATTTATAATACTCATATAAATTTTCAGCTCAATTCAATAAGGCGTTTAGATGCTATCGTACTTTTAAAAATTTAGTCCCATAGGCCATAATGATAAAGAATTATTCTTTGTGTCCCTGTAAAAAAACTGTAAGTGCTAGATTCACCAAAATCTATACAGTTAGTTCAACTGTGATCTATAACATGTGTACAAATTTTTTGCTCAGATTAATAAGGCGTTTAGACGCTATCACACTTTTAAAAATTTGGCCCCATAGGCATAATGATAAAGAATTTTTCTTTGTGTCCCTGTAAAAAAACTATAAGTGCTAGATTCTCCAAAATCTATACAGACTGAGTATTTGTGACCTATAATATGTGTATAAATATTTTGCTCAATTGAATAAGGCGTTTAGATGCTATCGCACTTTTAAGATTTTGCTCCCGTAGGCCATAATGATAAAGAATTTTTCTTTGTGTCCCTGTAAAAAAACTATAAGTGCTAGATTCACCAAAATCTATAGGGTTCGTACTATGGTGACTTACAATATGCGTACCAACTTTCAGGTTAATCGAACAAAGCGTTTAGACGCTAGCGTGTTCACTCACAGACATACACACATACATACACACATACACACATACACACATACATACATCATCGTAAAAATAGTGAAAACGGACTCAGGGGACCTCAAAACGTATAGAAACATCAAAATCTCGAATTCGGATTTTTGACATGATTACAATACTTTCCTTACTATAGTGTTCGGAAAGTAAAAAGGGGAAGTGGCAAGCGACGTTCTTAAATATATTCAAAATCATTCCCTAGTTCACTATTACCATTATAAATAATTCCTTTTAATTTCACAGTAATTCCTTTAAAAAAAATAAAAAAAATCTTCGTGTACAATTTTATACGGACTTTTATACTTTAGTGCCATATTAAAATTATGAAAAAACGGAATGTTAACATCATCTTTAAACGGATATGTGTCAAACGTTTATGTATGTTAAGGTGCATTTACTAATAAATTTAAATGAAATTCTATATATTAGTTCTTGAGCTTGAGCTGCCACACAATTTTTGTCGTACACACACAGACAGATATTTTCTGAAAATGGTTATATGGTGTTCAGTGTTTCTTAACCCTTTCATTCCCATTTTCTTCCCTCGATAAAACAACAAATCTTATATTTAGACATAAATTTATTTCAAAGGTAATATATATAAATATTTTTTTAAAATAAGAGTAATAACAGAGTACGAATTAATATAACTAACAAAGCAACTGAAAAGTGTTTATTTATGTTTAATATAACCACTAATACCATTTAAAATCATATCTTTTCAATAAATAAAAATATCAAAATTTCGGAAGAAATACATATTGCAGTTAATTAAAATACAATTGATAAACATTCAAAAATAAAATAAAAAATATTTCAAAGTTAATTTACTTAAATTGCCCGAAACAGGAAACTGATTCCGATATTATTATCAGAATAGAGTAAAATATACTTTCAATTATCAACAAAGATAATGAAATCATCTAAAATATATATATATATATATATATTTTTTTTTTTCGGTGGGAAAATGTATATAGATTTTAATATTGTTCATTTTGAATCAGCGGTAGTGTTAGATGGTAAGAAAGAGAACCTGAAATGTTGTGATTCCAATTGGCATCACGGGAATGAAAGGGTTAAAACGTTTAAATCCGTTCAAAATTTGGAGTCGAAAATTTTCATGAAACTAATAATTTCTTCTATAAGATACGCAAGAAAGAAAAATTATATACAAAAAAAAATCTGCTATAAAATTTTTAATTATTTATTAATGTTTATATTAAAATAAGTTTTATTGTAATCTGTCTATTATTTATATGTTTATCTATCAGTCTATGTATCAATTTACATGAATGTAATTTTTTTTTTTTTTTTTTTTTTTTTACCTTAATCATTATGTACTTAATTATTCTTACAAATACATGCTAAAAATTAAAATATTTATTAGAGTGAGAGATTTTAAATAATATATTTTAAGTAAGATTTAGCATTTTAAACCACGATTTTCTTTTCGTTTTCTTTCTTAAATATTTAAATGTTGCTTATTGCCTGAATATATTTTTTTAATGTCATGTTATTACACTGATCTACTACAAAATTGTAAATTAAATGTAAGTAATAAATTTATATAGAGTCTATGCTGCAAAATACGAAAATTGTAATCAAAAGTGAAAGATTAGATATCGTTTACTTTTTACAAGTATTGGTTATAGAGAAATGTAACCTCACAAATACTGAGGTATGAAAACTCAATTCATACTGTTAAAAACTAAGAGAAATTCAATATGTAGAAGTGGTTTCAATCGTTGCTTTAATAGGCAAGTTGACTTTGTCAGTCTGAGATGTCTGAGGGCGGGGTACGTATGATTCAGGGAGGAAAAGTTTTTTTTTTTTTTTTTTTTTTTTCCTCCAGTACTTTTCTGTAAAAATTTCTAACCTATAAAATCACAAAAATAACTGTAAAATTATGATTTTTTTTTTTTTTTTTTTTTTTTTTTTTTTTTGTATAAAAATACCGATGGCAGATAAAACGGAACTCTTTCATCCCTGGTGTGATTCCACAAAACTTGCAAATAAAAATTAAAAAATAAAAATATTTTTACTATCCCTTAACATTCTATGAGTTGTGTACTCTAATAAAATAAATGAATTAATTCACCATGTCAAGTAGGCGTTATCTTTTTTTTTTTTTTTTTTCTAATCGATTTCAATAAAAATGCAATTCGATTCGAAAAAGCTATCGATATTTATCGATACTTGCTATTTTAACCGCTTGCAAGTATCAACATCACACTCGCTGCAACGCATTTCAATAGCACGGAATTGCAACGGGCAATGCCATTATAAACAGGGCCCGACTGAGCAAGCTTATTCTTGGAGGGCCCCTTGCAGTAGCATAATTAGTCTTTAGGTTACAGAATTTTAGCATACGATTGTGGGGAGCCCCTTCCAGAAAAGGAGCCCAGTCTAGCTGCCCCGCATGCCTTGGTATTAGTCATGTCCTGATTGTAAAGTGATTCAGTTTATTAAAATATTTTGTATTAAAATCATGAATAAAATAAATGAATTACTCGAATACAATAAATAACTCAAGTTTGAAGGCATTCAACTCATCATTTCTTCTAGGCAAATGATTAAAAATTCACTCATGTTGAGTTATTTTTCATTCTTTCCTTTTAAGAGAGTAAGATAAGTTTTATAACTTTCAGCTTTCTTTTCAGATGATCTCGATAATTACTTATGTTTTTGTGTTCTCTTTTTTGCTTCATTTAACCCCCTTTTGGCAGTGCGTTTAAATCCAGAACTTTCTACCCTATTAGGATCCATCCTTGTGCAGAGGTAGAAGCGTGACCTCTGTCACAGGAGGTCCCGTTCCCCAAGCTTTCGAACATTGCTTGATTATATTTTTACATTTAATCACTTATAACCATATTTTTATGTGTTAGAGATATGTGTTTCTTGTTTTAGAAGATTTAAGCTTATATGCAGTCATCAGAAATCTTTTGCTACCTTATATATATATATATATATATATAGAAGTAAACCCATGTCTGGTTACAGATAATCTAATACGATACTTATTGAAACGACATAAAATCATTAATTTTGTTGTAAAATTGGAGATTACGATAAATCATGGCAGCCTCATATTTCATGCAACACTTGTGCCAATAAATTTGCGTAAAGGAAGACCTCGGTTCAAAGAGGGAACAACTCTACATTTCAAAAACTTTTAAGAATAATAATAATAAAAATGTTTGAAATCTTCATTATTAATGATTTTGTCTTTATATCAAACGAAAAAGAAAGTAATAATAATAATAAGGTTCATAACAAACACTGTTTCTAAAAAAATTACAAAATTACACGCCATTTCATTTTAATAAAAAGAAACTTACATATAAACTGATTTGACAGATTTTCTTATATATATGTTTGTGTGTGTATTCATTTGTATTACTATTATTAAGTTGGTTATCAAAATTATGGTAGATTAATAATAATAACTAAAGAAAACAATACTATATTTTTTATATCTTGGTATTGCAGAAAATCTCATAACACAACTAAAAATGTCTTTAGAGCAATTTTCATTTAGATTTTAAAATGTATGTAGATATTTATTATCTGAATATTTTGCAGTCATTGATGATATCCATATCCTTATATGTATGAGACATAATTATGTGCTAATGAATAATATATGTTTATTTCTACATCTTTAATTTTTATTTTGAGCGAATATATTTTAGTTGAATAAATATGATTTTAACTTAAATCATGTTACTTTTAGACTTAAAAATTTTTTTCATTAAACTTTGTTTGAGATGCCATGTACATTCTTTAGTTTGTCTTTTCAACAGACTAAATAACAAAATTAGAGTATATCAACAGTAGTATCAACATATGTAGACATATAAATGCATTTTCATAGAAATTCAGACTGTAGATTTTAGCGAAACTGTTTACCTATGTTTTACAATTTGTAATCATTTATAGAAAATCATTTTACAACCCTTTCAACCAAAATCGAATACTGAATGGGAAATAATGTACATACGATTCATTTATGGATTCGGATCTATAACAAATGTTCGAGAAATTCTAAGTAATCCACCCACGTAAATGTAATCTTATTAACAAAAATAATTTGCACAAATCATGTACTCTTGGAAATATAGAAAATACTTGAATCTAAACATTAAATGCAATATTTAATATGATTATGAACAAACCGTTTAAAACAGTCAAATATCTATGCTAGGTATTCGAATAATCCCCACAATTGTATTACAAAATAGCTTAAAATGTCATATATTCCAAATAAAATTTTAAATAATGTCTGTGTTTGGGAATATAAAATCAAGCAGCATTTTTTAAAATATAAAATAGCACTTGAGATAATGAATTAACATTTATTTCAACTTCATTGCTTAAAATATAATAGACTAGAAAGTTGGACGAATTTATATACCAGGGGTGCCTAGTCAACACCGTCTCCTATCCGAAGTACATGGATAATTTCTTGGACCAACCCACCCACCACAGTTTTACGGACAAGATAGAAATCAATTTTTTTTTTTTTTTATGTCATCTTCGGTTGACAGAATAAAAACTAAGATGTCCGTTCTGGCTCTCCTGGGGAAAAACAATGTTAAATGATATATATACTTGTGAGAAATATATATTTATTGAAGTATCTCAGCCACACACACACACACACACACACACACACGCACACACATATATATATATATATATATATATATCCACTTTTTTTTTCAAGAATTCTTCTACCATTGTGTTTTAAAAATAAGCTCATTTTCAAACATGCATGTTTACACTCTGCTGGGAACATTTTTTTTTTTTTATGTTTTTAATGTAAGTTCCATTTTTTTTAATTATTCAAACAAATTTGTTCGTTTTAACTGCATGAAAAAAAAATCACGAAAAATAACTCATTCTAGTGCCAGGAATTTTAAACAATGTCTATGAAATAAAACAGTTCTTTAACACGTTAATCGCCATGTCAGTCATATGTGCCTGACGCTAAGAAGTTCTACATGAGCCATGTCAGACATATATGTCTGACGTACGCGATTTGGTAGAAGGCCACGTCAGTCATAGATGTCCGACGCAAACGATACATTTGCATTATGTTTCGAAAGCTTGGCCTATCAGGAACAAAACCTGAAAATTTCTTGGCTTACTACAAACAATAAAATGAAATAAACATAGTTATATAATGGTATATTGTTTAAGTTGAAAAAATACATTTTGATTCACTGGGGACGAAGCGATTTGACCGTTCCAACTTTAGCTTGCTGGATTCAGCTGAAATTCAAACGGACTGTGGAGACGTTCTATAGTCTCGACCTTACTCACGTACCACTGATTCCTACACAATGCATTCAACGCTGTGTTCAAAACAACAGGTTAATACTTGTTGTATGTTGTTTGGATACGTCAGACATATAAGACTGACACGGCTTGTCGAGAAAAACAGTTTTAATATAGGGCCATGTCAGTCATATATGTGTAACATAAAAAATAGTGTTTTTCCGGGAATTTTGGCAAAAAAAAATTTTTCCTGTGATACATTAAGTTTCCTTGATACATTTTTAACTAAATTACCTAATAAAGTTACCATGACCCATGTGAATTTTTTTCTGATATTATCGTGGCGATTAACGTGTTAATTAAATTATAACAAACAGGGATCCAGAAAACTGGTTTAAAAGAGTTTTGCAGTTTATAAACATCTATTTTACTCCCATTAGGTGCCAAGTCTCCAATTCTGGAACCATATCATATCTTCTAACAAAATAGTTTTTTCTTACTTATTTAAACTACGCATGATTATAGATTCCCATTGAAACCTAAAGCATGCGAAAATTCAAAATGTTTCAATGGGATTCATATAGTGGCGTTTATGGGTTAAAATTCTAATGAATTTACATGCGATTATTATAGAATATGTTTTAAATGTATGTATATTTCGATAGTGCTACGAATTTCCCCTTTCTTTCTTTCTTTCTTTCTTTTCTTTCTTTCTTTGCTTTTTTTTCTGTATGATATATGATTTATATAGGCCGCTTAATGGATTAAAACTCTAACGAATTTGCATGCGATTATTAAAAAAATATGTTTTGAATTGTTGAGAATAGGTTGAAATATATAAAATAGAGGTTGGCCATTTATTCCGTTTTGTAATGAACTTTTTTATAACTTCGTAAATCGGATTTTTTTTTTTTTTCTTTTTTTCTGTTTCACAGTTATCCTGTGTTTCCTTTTTTCATTCCAAACACGTACTTATTAGAAATTCTACTTAACCTTTTTTTGAAATGGTGACAAATAATCAAAAATTTCCTTTGACTGTCCAGAACTAAATTAAAATCCGTTTCAAACCATTTCTAGGTACTTGCTGAAAAAAACTTTTCGTGTTTTAATTTAAAAAATAAAAAAATTTTCTATCAGTATTCAGAGAAGATTTCTGAAACTCCTTTAACAAAAATGAATTCTATGTGTTAAACTGGTTGCAGCAAAAAAACAATAGAAAGTGTAATACAAATATTATTTTTTTTTTTTCCTTCAATACTAAATAACTCAAAAGCTTTTTTTTTCTTCACTGAGCAATTTTTTTTTCTAGTACACTTGTAATCTAAAAAAGTAATACAGTAATTTAAAGCAGTTGACATTTTTCCAATTCCACTGTATCATTGAAACAGAAATTCAAATAAAAGGGTTCCTTTTGACATAATAATTAAAAAGAAAACAAAAATCACATAAAAAACATAATCTTGTCCATTTACCTCCCCCCCCCCCCCTCTTCCCATATGAAAGAATACTTTTCTTTATCTTAACAATTTTAGAGTTGTTTTTAGGTATAATTATCGACAAATTAGTCGCAAATATATTGTACATGCATATATTTACCTATGCTACCCTTGTTTTCAATCTTGCATTTCCAGTTTCACTATATCAGTGAAGCATAAAGTCAAGCAAAATGCCAGTAAAAAAAAAAAAAAAAAAAAAAAAAAAAAGTAGTTTTTATTTTTTATTTTTTTAGGACTGAGGACTATTAGTCTCAATCTACAAATTTTTACGATACCAGTTTTACGATAGTTGAGCATTTATTGGAATCGAAAATGTAATTGAATAATTTGAAAGCAGCGATGTTATAATTTGAAAAAAAGAAAAAAAAATGAAACTAATAGTTCTCTGTACTAAACTGAATTCTGCTTTTGCCAGAATTTCATCAAAATCTTTTTTTTTCTTAAGAAAAGACAATTAATTATAATCAGTTTCGAAAGAGACAGTGCCGAAAAAGTTTTTTTTTCAATAATTTTGATTAAGAAATAAAAAGCGCGCGTGAAAAATGAAATAAAAAATAAAATAAGATTTATAAATGGACAATATTTAAGCTCGTGGACTTAATTCAATGATATAATAAGAAAAATGACGACATTAGTCTAATGAGGTTATCTTATCTTATCTTTTATTTCTTTTTTCATCGCAGCATAGGACAAAATTTCACCTAAATTTTCTTTTTCTAAGAATATATATCTATATTTATTTGTTTAAGAATCAATCTTTAATTCTTAACAAACATTATGCATAAAAACAACATAAAATAGTGCCAAAAAGTACGAATTTTATAATCATAATTGAAAAGTTTTAAAATGACATTTTTCAAAGAAATATCAAAATTTAAACTGAATTTTCTCTAAATGCATATATTTTAACATAATTATAAAAGAAATAGAAACTACATAAAATTAGTTGGCACAGGTTGTCTCTATTCAGTTCTCCATCAAATATTTGTTACACAGATTACATTTTCTGCTACTGGGCAAACTATATTCATACACTAAGAAATGAATTTGATAGATCGCTCGACCCAGTGACACACTGAAATTCCCAACCTAATAAGTTACCAACCTTCCAGTTACATACATTTAACTTGTGACGACTTAATTGACGTCATGATCTCATTTAACTTAGATTAAGCTTAACTTAATTACTTACTGAAGTAACGACAAAGTCAGATATATAAAATAAACAAAGAGCTTTTATTTAGAGCTTAATGAAAAGGTGGGCGTTGGACTATATTCACATTCAATACCTTTATAAACTTAAAGGGCCAGCCTTCATAAATACTTTAACTACCAATAGATAACCATAAATAACCTTAACAGCTTCACTTAACGACGTTACCTCTCACGACTTTACTCGTCTTTCGTTAGTGGGAGGATTCCCTGAACCACTATATTACTCGACTAACTATCTTCTACTATAGCCACTCGCTACTAACTCCTTTGACCTCCTACTACTTCTAATTCACTATCCACCTCTACCTCACTACTACGAAACACATTACCTTTTATATCCATCACTTTATCCAAAATATTAACATACCGCAAATTATAATTTAGTTTATTCTAAGAACTAACTCCATTAATCAACCGAATCCTAATACTCTACTCATTCACGTGTTATTCGTAAAGTGCGAACTTCGTTTGTAGTGTTACGCTAACATAACATTACCTTACAAACTTATCCCAGTTTGTTAATTAATTTTATTGGATTCAGTTTCGTGGACTGTATACTATTTTCAATGATCCCCATAATGCAAGTTTGTTTGAAATATTGCTTTATTCTGATATGTTAAGAAAACTTTAAATTTCGAATAGCATACGAAATTTTAAAATAATTATATTCGTAGCCAATGATGTTCAAACTAGAATCATAAACGATATTTCAAAAGTAATCTAATATCTTTAAAATGAAAATGTCTCTAAAAATGGATGTTTAAGCGAATCTTTGCTGTATTCGTAAATTTCAACTAACTTACGAAATTTTTAAAGTAGAATCTTCATAGATAATGATATTCACCTTCGATACATAACAGATATTTGAAACTGGTCTGACATCTTTACGATAAAAATATTCCTCATCGTGAAATTTCGCACTATTCTCCCACGTTTAAAAAATTGTAAACTTCGAATAACTTACGAAGTTTATAAAGTAAAATGTTGAAAATCAATAAGGTTCTTGCTTGTGTCATAAGTTATATTTTAAAACTAGTCTGATGTCTTTACCACCAATTGTTCTTGAAATATTTTGTACACTGACTAAGAAATTGATACACTAAATAACCCACTAACTCACAAACAGACACCTTATAGACGGGCACTACATCAATTTTTATTTTCGGATTCCTCACACCTGAAAACGTGTAAAAAACCCTCAAAAATCCGAGGTCGAAAATTTTCAAGTTCCCATACCTGTAGTAAGACGAGAAACTAAATTTTACAATTTCCCTCCTACGGATATGACAGAATGTTTTTCTATATAATTTTAGAGTTATTTTATCGACGGATTAATCTGAAATATACTGGATATTCATTTGTTTCCTGCATTATTATTATTATTACGTGAAGTTTGTATATGAACTGTAAAATTCAATCTACTTACATACATTTTTACATTCTCTTACCCATATAGGTAGAGAAAATGTATTGTTTTGGGCTCAAATTTTCCAAAGTGAGTTTTTGTTTTATTTACACGTTTTGAGGTCCCCTGATTAAGAAAATCATATTTTTAGCGGTTGGTCTGTGTGTGTGTTTCTGCCTGTGTGTCTGTCTGTTATAAGTATATCTCAAGAACAAATAGCAGCAGAAATTCCAAACATGGTATGCTAAATGTGCATCATATACGGATTCTAAAACTAATTCTAAATTCTAAAACTACGGACACTAAACTTTTCTTGAGATGAAGCAAATGGTTTATGTACAGCGACACCCAAGATAATTCAAATACATTACACCTATAGAGGAAATTGCAGGTAAGTAGAGTTTGACATCTATAGACTGCGCTAAACCGAATGAAACGAATATATATTTTGTACATGCGTAAAAACATGTTTCATGTAGCATATGATATCAATCAGTGTTCGTTTACAGGGCTACACAAAAGAACTAGATTATAGTGCGACAATGCTTGAAAATTGATGAAAGTGTATTTCAAGTTGTACCGTGTGTTATTAACATAGGATTATATTTATATGCACCATGTGGTTTGCACATAATCTACAGTAGTTATGCAAGGTTCTCAATATTTAAGCCATAACATTCTTTTTTATTGTTCTTTTTATAACATTTTTTTTTATTGCACTATTTCTTTTTTATTGTTTTTACTATAATATTTGACTTTGTCAAGGAAAGCTGTTCAGAAATTGTAATTACTTCCTAATAGCCATATGGCAAATATTGTATTTTTTTAAGCTAAATATTCATTCCTTGTTTATATATATGTATATATATTTATTTACATGTTTTGAGGCTTCCTGAATACCGAAGTCAATTTTTTATTGTTTCATCTTTATCAGCGTCTCTTAGAGTAAATTAAAAACAAGTAATTTTCAGTCGATCCAAATGATGAATTTTGAAGTTAATTCTTTTGTTACTAGGAAAGTTTGGTCAAGATTGATAAGTTTCAAGGACTGTTGCGTGTGAAAATTATCTGGATAATTTTAAATGAACTTTTCAATTTAATAACAGATTTGAATCCTATATAAATGTAGGTACAATAATTAAACGGGATGTTTCGGGGGACGGTAGCCCCCCCCCCCCCTCACACAGAATTATTTTTCCAAAATAGGTGTTCCCAAGCTTATTTGAATTATTTTAATATAAGTTTACATAACAGTACTCGATATTTTACCCCCTTAACTTGCAATTTGTACTTATGGTATTAAATTTCAGGGTAAGAGAAAGTCGTGTGAGTGGCACACCAGATTGTTTTAAATAGAAAACATGTTAAAACATTAAAAAAGTGCACTTGTACATGTCCTTATTAAAAATATTATGTCTTATCTATGATATCTTAAATTTCTTTTACTGATTTTGTAAAATCCAGTAACTTTTTTTTTTATTTTTTAAGGAAAATTGCAATATATTTTGTTAGAAAAATTACAATATATTTAACAATTTGTAAAACTCAGGAACCTTACTTTAAGCAAAATTGCAATATATTTTTCCAATACTTTACAAATCATGTCTTAAACAATACGTTGTATATCATATTTTTTTTATAAAAAACAAAATAATTACTTAACTCTGTTAAAGCATATTAAAAAATCTTTTGTTAAATGTGTTATTCATTAATCTCTAGAAGAGAAAATTTTAAAATAAAATACATTCAACGCGTATTTTTTTCACAGTAATGTATATTTCTAAAAATTTTAAATTAAATCTTAAAGCTTCAGAAATATAATTGTTTACTTTCATAAAATTCAAGCGTCGCATTATAATTTAATTTTCCATCTGAATATTTTCCTATGATTTGCATACGAAGTTGGAAAAATTTCCTTTAAGATTAAGAGAAAAGTTATTTTAGAATGGAAAAGAAATTAAATTTTAAATAATGATATTTTATAGGATGTGAAATACAATTGGCACAATTTTTCGTTCTATGAGCGAATATTCTTCCCCCACTAAAAATAAAATAAAATAAAATTAATCCTTATGTCTCAGAACTATATCAAAGAATAAACATTTTGATATTTTATTGCACAAGTATACAAATTTGGAAAGATAAATATAAAATTTTTAGTTAAAATTTTACAATAATTTCACTTATTTTAACATTTTTATTTGTGATAATATGAAATAAATATTGTTGATAGAGTTTAAACTAGAAAATTCTTACAACAGAGCATTCTTATGATTAAAAATATAAAAATATTAGTTTTCAATTCTTCAACAGGACACAGACTATCAAAAGTTTTATAAATTAGTGTTTGTACATCGTAAAATTTTAATAAATTACTTGGTATTGGTAGTTTATGAATAATTTTGCATGAATATATACATTTAATTACCATTCACTTTCTTCATATTTCTAAGAAAATTCAATTTAACATTCCGCTAGTCCATCTGAAAGACAAATTATCGTGAAATTAAGCTTTTGAAAGACATAATGTGAAGCATAGTTTGTAATATACGTGGCCGTGCCTTTAGCGTAGCTTTATAAACCCATGTCCTTAACGTAAATGTTATGCCCTTAGTGGCTTTAGTGAAAATGCATTTAGCTTAAATCTGTAATAAATAAAAAAATATTAATAATGATAACGAATTAAAAAAAAAAAAAAAAAAAAAAAAAAAGAGAGATATCTTCAACTTTCTTTTACACTCTAGAAAATTTAATTTGTCTTTCATTTAGTCCTTCTGAAATATAACTTCTCGAGAAATTAAATTTTTGAAAGACACAATATGAAGTATGGTTTATAATACACGAGGTCATGCCTTTAGCGTAGATTTGTAAACTTATGTCCATAACGTAAATGTTATGTCCTTGATAGCGTGCCATTAGTGTAAGTACCTTTAGCGTAAATCTGTAAAAATTAAAAAAAAAAAATAATAATGATATATATATGTATATAAAAAAAAAAAGAAAAAATAGCATCTATTAATTTTTTTTTTCACTCAATAAAATATAATTTAACATTCAGTTAGTCCTTCTGAAAAAACCTTATCGTGAAATTAAGCTTTTGAAAGACACAATGTGAAGTATAGTTTATAATACACGAGGCCGTGCGTTTAGCGTGGATTTGTAAACCCATGTCCTTAACGTAAATATTATGCCCCTGGTGGTGTACTTTTATTATAAATACCTTTAGAGTAAATCTGTAATAATTTAAAATAATAATAATAATAAAGAAATTTAAGAAAATGGGTTCTTCAACTTTCCTTTACACTCTATCCAGATTTAGTACTGGCTATTCTGCTTCATAAGTAACCTATCGCAAAATAGGTGTGTTTAAAAGTTCAAAAAACGTTCTTCGTTGTCACTTACATACAATATATATATATATATATATATATATATATATATATGAAAGAATGCACTTTGTTGTCATGTTAGATATACAATAAAATATTGAATAGTTCTTCATTATCAAACTACATGCAGTCGCCAGCAAAATTACGGAAGCGCTAGGAATAGTTCGTATTTAAAAGATGTGCATCTAATATTGCTTTGAAAAGGAAATGTTTGTGAAGTTATGATCTTAATCTTTATGCTGTTTATAAAAAAGAAAAATTAGCGATCAGACAAAAAATAAATAAACAAATAAGAAAATTGTGGATGTGTACTTCAATCATGTTGCTGTCGACTGTACAATTTAAAGTTGCAAGAGTGTTATTCGTTGTCATGCTAATATTTAATATAGTAAAAAAAAAGAAAATTGATAGATTATCAGTTATTATTTTGCTGTAACATCTACATGCATGCGAATGCTTTCAAACACTTTCCAAACTCTCCATTTCCTTCAAATTTATTATAATTATAATTATTATTTTTTTTTGTCGATATCGGTATATATATATATATATATTCCTTTAGTTGGTTGTCCACCTTCTTTGTGCATCTTGTAAGGTAATCTATATGTTCCGCTTATTTATTACCAAATAAATATGAAGTGTATTCATTTTCAATGCACTATCTGTTTCACTTCTAATACCAGCTTTATACCGGATTATTAGTACGATTCCTTTGTCTATGTTAATCCCACAAATCTAGAGTAATTTTGAGATTGTCCAACAACTGCCTAATGAAACGGTCGTAAAATATGATTTTTTTTTTTTTTTTTCTGGAGAATCAGCAGTTTTATTATCGCCCTTCTGACATCTAAGCTCATAAATTCTTATATTCCTCCCTCCGCCCTTCCACCCCTTTATGCTAATGGCAAGTTACGTTAAAGGCACGCCGCTAATAATACGCTTATAGAAATTTTAGTCTGCATATTACTATAGAGTTATGTATTTTTATTTTAAATTTAAAGAATATCCGAAAACAGGAAAAATACTGAACTGATACTTCCCCCCCCCCCCCACTTAATTTTACTTTCATGTAATTATGCAATGCTGTAAAAATAATATATATATATATATATATATATATATATATTGAGTTTTCGTATTAAATGATTAATTATTTTTAATTCAAGTGAATTAAATTTTATGTTCTTTTACATATTCCTCGTAGTATACAAATCCTATCTTTTTCCTTAGGCGATATATTTTAATTAAAGAATCGAAAAAGCATTTGTGTTTTCTGTGCAACAAAGCTTTTTCTTTCTTTAGATTTTCGTTATAGTGTATACACCTAAATCAAAATGAAAAGCGATGTAGATGGATCCGTAATATTTTCAGATGAATTATTAAAATTTAGTATAATATGCCTTCAAGTTTCTTTATTAGACAATCGTTATAAAATGTATTTTGAACGTTTTTAAAACATTCTTAATAAATACTATTGAAAATTATATTAATTTAATTTTTATGAAAAAAATATATACTTATATATATATATATATATATATATATATGAAAGAGATAAAAATAAATGGTTTTTTTAATAATTTAAAATCAATTTAGAAGTGTGAAAATCGCTAATCGAAATTATAATCGCGAATAATTTGTAATTGCACCCTTTAAAGTTTGTTTTCTAGCAGAAGACTTTATAACTCAGAAATCAGAAAAGGAACGAAATTATAAGTTGAAATTCGCTGACTCTAGTGCAACTTCTAAGTCTTGCTGCATTGAGCTGCATATTAATTAATCCCAGAAATTCCTTTTAAGAGCCCAGACGATCTACTGAACCAATCAGCAGCTCCGAAAGTTAGGTATAAAAGCCCAAACAGTAAACAAACGGAGCGATTTGCCACGATTTTGACTTGTTAAAAATTTTCACGCTGTCCTTCCTCTGAAAGCTTACGTACGTCCTACAAGCTTTCCCCAACGGATTCGGCGGCCCGAGGCCCAGGGCGCCGATGGAGCCGCCCGCAGATCGGCAGAGTGTCGGATTAAACTCCATTCGCCTTGCTCCGTCCCGACTCCGAAATGATGAAGCAATAAAGATGTTTTCCTGAAAGAAAGCCTAGTCGTCATTGTGTGCTGAGCCTGTCATCTCTCTTTCATCAAGTAATTAAATACGTTACATATATATATATATATATATATATGTATGTATATTAAAGATTCTGTGTATTCTAATGAATGACTTAATAGTAATTCCGTATTTAACTGCTTTTCCAAAGAACTCCAAGAAATAAAAATTATTAACTTAAACCAACGAAATTAAGCTCTTTGTATAGCACTTATACGGCTGCTTTAAATATCCATGACAGTAAATAGGATAAGTTGAGAAAAAATGCCATCTTAGACAAGGATTTTCTTATACGCAAGAGCGGTAAGATTACGCCGATCACGCGTAGGAGAGGTAAGACAGTAGAGAGCAGATTATACGCACTTAAAAATTTTCAAAATATGCATGCAATAAATGCATCTAAAATAAAAGTATAAAAGGATTGCATAATCTGAAGGAAATCATCGAGCCTCTAAATATCTAATAGCTGAACTTATGTAAGAAAAATGAGTTTCTATATTTAATAAGCTTTTTCCAGTGATTCTTTTTTTTCCTCAGATAGGATAGCATGCGATTCTCCACTGTCTAAAGTTGTAACGTATTTTGTGGAATCAAAATTCTGTGAATGAAATACAGCCACATTTATGTAAATACCTAATCTCGCCAGAATTTCGCCTGTCTAAAGTTTAATCCTGACAGGAACTTAAGGAATTTTTCTTAACACAAGGTATTATTTTACTTACAGGAGCATAGATTTCGAAAACTTTTTCTGCTACTCTGTAAAGTCTATAAGCTAAGGAATTGGAAAGTATCATGTTCCAATAAAATATTTTATTAGATAATGTGGCATTTACCTTATAGGAACTCACTACCATCATATTTTCGCAAAAACAACACATTTTTGCACATACACCCCGCGACAAAATGATAGGAACAAAGGGTTTTTTCTTTGATTTTTTATAAAATAACGTTATCTAAATTGTGCTTATCATTTATTATTATTATAATATAACACTATTCCTGGACTAATATTTGTTTTAAGACTAATTTAGAAAAGTTTTAAGACTAAAATTTTTCTAATTTAAGACTACACACCGCGACAAAAAGATAAGAACAAAGGGATTTTTTTTTTTTTAATTTTTGAATATGATTATTTTGAAAATGAATATTTTGAATATGATTCAAATAGTTAAAATTTGTTTGATATTATAATATTTTGTTATGATAATAAATGATCAGCACAATTTAGATAATGTTATTTTATGAAAAATTAAAAAAAAAAAAACTCCTTTGTTCCTACCTTTTTGTCGTGGAGTGTAGTCTTAAATTAGAAAAATTTTAGTCTTAAAACTTTTCTAAATTAGTCTTAAAGCAAAAATTAGTCAAGGAATAGTGTTATTTTATAATAATAATAAATGATAAGCACAATTTAGATAACGCTATTTTATGAAAAATCAAAGAAAAAACCCTTTGTTCCTGTTCCTATCTTTTTGTCGCGGGGTGTATATCTACCTGAACACAATTGTCTCTAATAATCATTTATGAACCTAAAAAATTGTTCTTTGATTAGCATTTTCAAGTATCAGAACATGTTCAATACAGAATATGTGGACGTGTTGAAACAATATTTAATTTTTCGGAATTTAAATTTGCTCTAAAACATTTGTCTGTAATTTCGACAACTCTAATTTCCATGAGATTCTGTTCAATATCCCGGAGAATTTCATTCAGAAATTCAATGTAAATGACACTGGGATAACATTTTCCAGGAATAGAATCCTCTGGAAGCGTCTCATTACAAACTATTTCTTTAAAATTACTGTAAAGTTCGGATTATATTTAATTTACCGATAGGAATATTGTTACAAACTAAAGCTTTGCATAATTTCACAGATTTTTTTTTTTTTTTTTTTTTTTTTTTCGGATTTGTGATGGAGTTTTTAGTGTGGTCGGTAAAATTTGTATAAATCTCCGATCTTTATTTTTCTATTTTTCTTATTGCAGAGTGAACATTATTTTTCACTTGCAGGTCTACTTGAAATGTTCTATCGCAAGAGATATTTTTTCTCATGTAACACAGTGAACAACCTGTCCTTCTGTAATCAAATCAGTTCCATAAGAGGAAATGCACGTTTTTATTTAGGATTATTTGTTAACTATAAGTTTAGGCATTTTTAAGAGATTTTTAAGCTTCTACTCAACACATACGTTTCATTCTTTGTCCAAATTAAAATTCCACGCTTAATTAAAGTTATGTGTCAGTTTCATGTTTGACAACTGAGAATAATAGGAATGTGTACAAAAGATTCAAGAGGTAAAAGGCGCGTGGAATAACTAAACTGTATAACTCTGAATGCTTGTTTCAATAAAAAAAAATGATTTTTGAAGCTTAATTCATCGAACTAGACTTAAAATAAAAGATATTGGCTTTTATATATTTATATGCAAAAATACATTTAATATGCAAATGTGGCTCATCAAATATACAGTGCAGCCACATATCCTACAACTAGCAGTGAGGATGCGTCCAAAATGTTGGAGAAATTCCAGCTCGACCGACAGTTTGAAATTTGGAAAACATCCAGCAATTCCGCGCTCTCTGTTATTGCTCATTTTCTCTGAGTCAGATGACTGTCATCCCTATTTTAGCATTGAACTCTTTGAGTTAGCACTTGAGCCAGTAAATCGGGCCAGTAAATAGTTTCCATGGTTTCATGAAATGCGGTCGAAGAATATATGTTACATGTTCAAGTAAGAAAATGTATATGCAGCTATGCAATTGCATATAATCTTCGTCCTACACATCAGTAACGGGACGTATGTTACATTTTTACGAAATTTTAGAAATTTCTTAGTTTTGGTTCAGATGGATAACACAGATCTGCGAAATCGTACTTTTATTTATTTATTTATTTTCACTGGGTCTGATATCTCTAATGTATTTTGATGCGCTAAATTGAGAAATACTTGTTATTTTTTCCTATCACGTAAATAATTTTCAGAAAGTAACGATGAAGATCAGTAGAATTCACCCAGAGGCTATAAAAAATTCGAAACAATTTATGTATAAAAATACATTAAAATCGGCTATTATTTGAATATTATATTTCAAATGTGTTTCTTTACATCGAAGCTTCTTTCAGTGTAGTTTACATTATGCACGGCTTGAAGTGAAAATCTTTATGCAGCGTCGAACAATAATCTGATAACATGTTAAAACTCCATCGTCCTCGATACTTTCTGTACATTTCTTTGGTGTCTTGATGAAATAGCTCTCCCTTTTCTTCACTTACATCGCCCAGATTTTCCAGGAAATAACTTAGGTGGAAGTTGAAAAATTGGAGCTTTAGGCACATACAATCCCATAGCTTGTCAAACTGGATATTTTTAAATAGTTTTTCCTTAATCAGCATTCGAAAATGCATCAGAAACACATACCAGCCCGAAGAAAAAAAATTCCTCGTCGACCTGTGTAATCCGTCTTTCTTCATCTGGTGAGTGTTAAAAAATTGGTTTGCATCTAGTTACTTATGTTAACCGTAGTTTAAACAGGAAAATAAAATATTTCGAAAATTTTTTCAACAAGCATGTCTTTTTCAACAATTTGGCGTAAGAGAAGAACATTTGATGTCAATAGTTTTGCATTAAGTAAAAATGCCTGGTTGTGGTCTTTGTTGTTTTTGAAAGTTTTTATAATATTTTTGAAGTAATTTCAGCATTTCTGGCGATTCATGGACCTTTCAGAACCTACTTATTTCGTTTTCATTGCTCGAGGACCACCCGATGCGAGTGCGAAGAGGAAGGCTCTCCTGAACATGCTTACTTTGCATGTCCCCTCACAGCCCCATATCATTTACTCAATCCTCCAATTAGACCCAATAACTGGCTATTTAACATTTTAGAGCGTCCCCTTTTAAAAACTAAAATAACTAAAATCTTTGTGACCCTAATGGAACTATCCAATTTAACAAACTAAAAACTAATCTTACTAACTTTTCCGAAGTCCCGTCGCTTTTTTCAGCTTCCTACGAATTCTCTTCATTAGAAGCCTAAATTTTGTTTTTTATTAACTGCTGCCCTCTGTCGCGTGGGATTTTATATCCGGCAGCAAATGTATTTTTTTCTTTTTCTTTTTTTTTTTTTTTTTTTTTTTTTTTTAGTGTTTATGCAATAAACAACGGGGGAGACTCAACCTCTAGAAACGGGCTCCTTCAAAATGTCACATTGTTATGTGACATTTGTTGTCAGAGCCCCTCTTTGAAGGTTAAAATCGCTCAAAACTGCTGCATAGTGGTGAGCGGCCTCCTTCCGTCTTTGAATCTTTGAATATTTTTGAAGTACCTACTTTCGCTATTTATTCATTCAGTCAAGAGAAATTTCCCACCAGAATAATGATTAAATAAAGCTCCTGTATCTTCTTCTAAGTCTTACAAAAATTCAACATTTTATCTGAAGTTCAGTGCCACCATGCCCTGTGTCGCGTAGGGTAAATAACCCGGGAACTAAATTTTACTACAGCCATGCAATGAACTTACTTCTGAAATGTCATGCATTCACTGAAATGTTTTTAATACTTCATGCCACTTGTCGCGTGGGGCATAGCCCGGCAATTTTAACTTCTGAATAATCGCCCACTGTCGGCTATAGGCCGGATTAAGCGAATTTTGTATTTCTTTTTTCTTTTGCGATTTTTAATAAACTGTGAGTAGTCCCCTTAGAAGCGCTCTACATCGCTCCAAGAGTGATGAGCGGGGGCTGCTCCCTGTTAAATATTTTTGAAGTTAAATTCGTTTTTAATTTGTACTCCATAGTATAATATTTCACAACAGAACAATAAATAACAAATATTGCCAGCAGAGAATTGTACAGAAATATTCCGACGACGCCTTCCCTATTTTCATTAAGGTAATCGATTTCTTGTTAATTAATTTAGGGTTCAGGTAACAATGCACGATTTTAGCATGACCACTACACTTGCGGCTACTTTTGTTCACCTAATATGGTATTTCATAATTCTTCTATAATTATTTTTAATGTTACAGACAAAATAAGTTACGTCAAACTAAAGCAATATTTTTATATTTGTTCAAAACGTTAATAAATTTACAGCGTATCTTCAAGTTACACATCTAATATTTCCAAACTATAGTAAATTATACCCCATATGTTTATACTAATCATTAATTAAAAATTACTAAGTATTTTTATAAAATATGCATAGCATTTAATGTTTCATAGTTCACTCAAAAATGTTATATAAAAAAGTCTATTTTTTTGCTTAATAAATTTGTAGATTTTATTTCTTTAGCATGAGACAGAATTGAAATACGATTCAACGCTTAAATTTGTTAAAAATGTTAAAAAGAGAAATAATATATGTGACTCTTGTAAAGAATTTACTTCTTAATTCGTCAAAAAATATCGCAACGGGATTACAAATATACAATTTTTAAAACACATTGAACAATTTACCAAATCACAGCCCATTATTCTATTTAAGTAGCGCATAATGCATTGCAGTAATTCGGAGCGATAACTGAAAAAAAATATATATGCATTCGTGTTAAAAATGTGTCAAAGGTATGGTATAATATCAGTCGATAATAAGAGCAGTAATACAGCAAGATTTCAGAAATAACCAGCATTATATCTCACCTTGGCCCAATGCATTATAAAGTCTTGAAATCATGCATTTGAACGAATCTCATTGCATAAAATTTATAGGCAAAAATTGTTTTTAAAAAGTAGTGGATAAAAATCAATGAAATTTCAGTTAAATGAAACTACCGAAAATCAGCACTAAGAATTAACCCTTTACATTTTACAGTTGCTCAGACGTTGCATGTGTTTTCATTTTCTCCTGTGGCATATCTAGAACTCAAAACGACTGTTACAAGATCTGTCCCCCCAAAAAATACATAAATTAAATAATCGTACTTACAAAGAAGAGCACTTAATAATCTTGAAAATATGCGCTTTGGGCAGCAATATAATGAGTCTAACGTTGCTGCCAGCAGTTGTGCCATTGTTCGAACTCATTTTGTGAGATGTCTCGAAGCCTTTAGCGTTTTTTGAACATCTTAAAGTGTGTCAAAATGACGGACTTTAACGTCCACCGTAAGCCGTGAAAACAAAGAATGTTACAAAGGGTCAGATCAAGACTATATGGTGGTTATATTATATTAAAAACACTTTAAACACACGTAAAATTAAATTTTATTTAAAAGGTGTTTAAAAAAAAAAATATCCGAAGTTATTCGCTTTAATAGTAAAGCATCATCAGGGATTTTTATTATTCGTTTCCAATGAGCAGTTTTTATTTATTTTTTTCCACGGTATGAAAATTCACGATTTAACGTGAAAATTTATGAATTTTCACGTTATTCACTTTTAATAACGTGAATATCAGCAAAGTCAATTTGAAGTCCGGGAAAGGTTGGATCAAGGAGCTAAGAAAAATAAGAGAAGCTGGAACTATTGAAATATCACACGTGGCTATTGTAGGAGAAAAACCATCATGAATTATAGCAGAAATAAACTATTATCTACGAGGGCTGTTTTTTTTCAACCTCCGATCGCAAAGTATGAAGGCCAGACATGCGGCAGGTGACTGGCGTGCGCAGCATGTGACTACGCATCTCCTCTTCTACACGCTCTGACACTGCCGAGTTCAACACGCTAATTCGTTTTCAGCTGCAGTCAGATAAACATGGCTGTCTTTATTGATTCTACCGCCAATTGTGAATTGCGACGTGTTATTCGTTTGCTGCAGGCAGAAGAGAATAGTGCAGCGGAAATTTATCGAAGAATGAGTTGAGTGTATGGAGACAGCTTTATGAGTGAGGGTGTTGTTCGTGAATGATGTCAAAATTTAAAGATGGCCGAACTGATGTGCCTGATGAAGGAGGTCAAGGGCGCGAGTCTGTCGCTACAGACGATCTTGTTCATCGAGTTGACCAAGTGGTTAAAGAAAAGAGTAGGTTCACCCGACCTAGCGCCCAGTGATTACCATTTTTTCACGGAACAAAAGAAGTGTCTTGGAGGGCAACGCTTCCAAACTGACGAGGAGTTCAAAGAAACCGTCATAACTCACTTTAAGTCACTGGCGGCAACATTGTATGAAGAGGGTATTTCAAAGCTTGGTCACAGATATGACAAATGCCTCAATCGTCAAGATGATTATGTAGAGAATTAACCTTTAATCTACATTACTTTTGGCAATAAAATCATTTTTTTTATATTTACCCGTTTTTCTTTTATAGCCTATCGGAGGTTGAAAAAAAAATAGCCCTCGTATTTTATAATATTGGGCCAAATTATTGGCAAAATTGCAGCATCTTTGAAATTGATTGTATTTTTGCATTTAATTATATTAATAGCTTCGGAGATGTAAAGTTCTTGGATAGTAGATGGTGCTGTAATAATTTTGGCTTTATCCCATATAGGGTTAGCGTTTGCGTTGGCATAAATGAAGTCGACTAGAGTAACGGGTGATCAATAAAAATCCGCAATAAATTTAACAGCATTCAAATTGTCAATAAATGATATAAATTGCTAAAGTTTTAATGTGAATTATTACTTAACCTTACTAGTTTCTGTAGACATATTCACATTTACAAAATATTTTCTTTTTTTTCAGGTAATATGACTTCGAATGAAGACAATATGCGATCTCGTGTGTACGAGTTCTATTCAGAAAATCTTTCGTCAGGTAAATCTTTTACTGTGAAGTACTTTATGAAAGAAAAAATACCACAACGAACTATTTATGACATTTTGAAACGTTATGAAAGGGGTCTGAGTGCTTTTCGCCAATCTGGCTCTGGAAGAGTTACAAAAATCTTCACACGTAAAAAAAATTGGAAATTTTAAAAAGGATTTTGATCACAAGGGCCGAATTTCTCATCGTCAAGCAGCAAAAAAGTACAAATGTTCACAATCAATGATTAATTACGTCCTTAAGAAAGCAAAGATAAGTTTCCGAAAAAAGCAAACCATTCCACAAAGAAATGAAAAGCAACAAATTTCAGCAAAAACAAAGTGTGGACGTCTCTATCGAAAATTTTCAAAAAGATCTTGGATTCTTGATGATGAATCATATCTTACTCTTTCAAATTCCTCAATAAATGGCAATAATCGTTTCTATTATTCCAATATATCAGATACACCACCAGATGTTAAATATTCAACGAAAAAAAAGTTTGAAAGCAAAATTCTTGTATGGATTGCCATTGGTCCAAAAGGAATGAGCAAGCCTTTCATTCGAAGTTCAAATATGGCGTTCAGTCAATATGTTTATCTTGAGGAATGTATCAAAAAACGTCTAATTCCCTATATTCGAGCTAATTACCAAAGAAATTATATATTTTGGCCAGACTTGGCCAGTTCTCATTATGCTAAAAAAGTGACCAATTACCTCCTTCAAGAATCAATTGACTTTGTGGTTAAAGAAGATAATCCCGCTAATCTTCCAGAGGCAAGATCAATTGAGGACTTTTGGTCAGTTTTAAAAGGGAAAGTTTATGCAAAGGCTTGGCGGACAGAACATGTCGATCAACTTGTGAATCGCATCATATATTACATGAAACAAATTAATTTAGACCTTCTACAGAAGCTCGCAGTCGGTACAAAGAAAAGAATTGATTATATCCGCAGAAATGGTGTAATATAACAGATAAAACTATCAGTATTTAGTATTTATCCAGTCTTATAATTTGCATATGTTTATTTGTATCATAATTGTTTTTAATAAAAAAATATAATAAAGTTAACATATTGCGGAATTTTATTGATCACCCGTTAGAACTATTTCCTTCTTTGATATTTCTTGTATGTTCTCGTATTCTTTTATTTAAAAACCTCTTAGTCTGTCCAATATAATAGAAAAGTTCTTTATTGTTTTTGATGGGAATTTGATAGACTCCTCCAGTGGGTCCATTTAAGTCGCGGTCATGAAGGGTTAATTGTTTAATAGTTATAGGAGAACTGAATGGGATATATAAATTAAATTTACGTTGTATATAATGTTTAAAGCTATTGAATTCTTTATAGAAAGGGAGACTATTAGTATAACGAAATTTTAAAGTTGAATTAAAAGTGTGATTAATAGGTTTAAATAGCATGCGATTTTTTATTCTATTAACTAACCTTATAATACTAGATTTACTATATCATGCAGCATTACCTATTTGAATAATATTGTTGATTTGTTGTTTTTCATTAAATTTAAAAGTAGTATAATTTATAGCTCGGGTAATATAGGAATTTAAAAAAAGCATTTTTATAATTAGTAGGATGAGCTGAATCAGCCGGGATCGGTAAAGGGATAAATGTGTTTTTGGAAAAGACGCCAAACCATATAGTTGTATTATCTTCCGTACGATGTATCTTAAGGTCAAGAAACGGAAGCGTACGATTGATATCAGTTTCATATGTAAATTTTATCGATGGAAATTGGTTGTTGAGACAATCAATTAAATTTAGAAGTGAATTTTTTGAACAAGGCCAGGCGATAAAAATATCGTCAACATATCGTAAATATATAGTGGGTTTGAGTGTGGAAGTTTCAAATACGCGTTTTTCCTAATTCAATAAGTAATAAATCTGCTAAAATAGGACTAAGAGGGGAATCCATCGGGGCGCCAAAAGTTTGTTTGTATATCACTTTGTTAAACAAAAAGATATTATTATCATTAATGCGGTCAAAAGCTTCACAAATAAATTTAAGAAAAGGGTTAAGTGATGGTGTAGCAGTACATTTATTAAGGATAATGGATTTAACTAAATCTAAAGGAATATTCCGAAATATGGAAACAACATCTAGACTGAAAAATTTTATCTGTAGGGGTAAATGTAACATTTAGAATTCTATTTTTAGCTTCTAAACCGGATTTTACAATATGTTAAGTATAGTTAAGTATCAATGGTTTTAGTAAATTTGCTAGAAAAAATGAAGAACAGTTGCATTTGGAAACAATGGGACGAAACGGGTGGTTAATTTTATGCGTTTTAATTTTAAAAAATATTTTAGAATAGACGGGTATAAAGGATTTTTGATACTTTGTGCAGCAATTAAATCTATCAATGAACTTTTGAATTTTACGAGTAAAATTTTCAATAGGATTAGTTTTAATTATAATGCAGGCTAAGTCATTAATAGCTGCAAGAGCTTTATCGTGGAAATCATCTGTATCAAGGCCAAAGATTTGTTTAGATTTATCAGAAAGTAATAATCTTAAATTTTTGTTAGTTTTAATTTGTTTTGAAATAAAAAGATTTTGGTTATTGGACCCACTATTGAGGTTAAGATGCTTATTTAATGAGAAAACCGCAGAAGCCCGTATTTGATCTTGATGCTCCTTAGGAATAACTTTTATAATATTTTCAAATTTAGGGATAACTTTTACAGGATTTAGGCGAGGTTTAGGAGCAAAGTTCGAACCTTTGTTGAGTAAGTCCAGTTCTTTTAAGGTGAATTTGTAGTTGGAGAGATTGAGAAAATTTTCCGGTTTATTGAAGTCTTTAAATTTTTTAGATGCTCTACTTTGTAAATCCAAATGTTTTTTAATTTTTAAATTATATTTCAAGGTCATTTGATGTTGGAGTTTATCCATACTAAGAAAAATATTTTGTAAGAAAGTATCGAGATCTTCTGGTAGAGCAAGGTTTGTAAGTTCCAAAAAGCAATAAGCTTCGGTTTCAAGTGATTTTCTTACGTTCCGAACTGCATTTTTTAACATCTTCATTTGTACAGTAAAAATTATGTTTACAGTCTGGAGAAAGGATTTATGGTTAATCAATAGAGATCTTGGTACTATATTAAGGTTTTTGCAATCTTTAAGGAATTTTATTCGTAAAAGTAATTTGTTAAGTTTATATCGTAAATTCTTAAAACGTGAAAAGATCGACATATTGAAAATAATCATCAAAGTTCAGAAATAACTGTAATGCAATCCAACTTCTTAAAAATAATACTTGCAATTTTCTTTTCACATAATTAGATTTACAACGTCGGATGATATAAGATAAAAAAGGTTATACCACTAAAACTATATCAAATGGTGTCCTGAGTCTTAAGCTGATGTAGAAACGGTAGATTGTTGAAACCATCATCTGTGTCTTGAGTTTACGTAGAAATTGTAAATTGCAGAAACCATCACCGGAAGATCATCCTATTAATGAAATCCATTATATGCAAGCAAACCTTGGAGAAACTACTAAAACATTATCATCTGGAAATCGTAGTGTTGCGTTGATTGCAAAAAACTGCACAGTGTAGAAACCGTTAGTCTAAGTAAAGTTATTATAAATTATCTCTAAAAAAAGAGTTAAATTGATCGCGTGTCATTTTTTAATTATATTAAAACACTTTAAACACACGTAAAATTAAATTTTATTTAAAAGATGTTAAATATATATATATATATCCGAAGCTTTTCGCTTTAATAGTAAAACATCATCAGGGATTTTTATTATTCGTTTCCAATGAGCAGTTTTTAAATAATTTTTTCTTTTCACAGTCAACAGTTAAGTCTGTTAATAACGTGAATATCAGCAAAGTCAATTTGAAGTCGTTATTGACATTCCAATCTGCATTTCTGAGCCACTGTTTCTCCATGGAGATGTGGCAGAAATGAGCAGAAAAAAAATAAAAAAAAATACTTCAAGTAGGTGAAAATATCTCGTGCATCATTTAAGTATTTTGCTTAATTATAGAAGTTAAACTTTTCTGATTTTTCGGAAATTCATGTTAACAAAACAGAAACAGGTTAAAAAAAAAAAAAAAAAAAAAAAAAAAAAAAAAAAAATCATATAGTTTTTGTACTGTTTCACATAAATGCATTGACATATGCAGTAAAAATAGTAAAAATATACATATAAATGTTTATTTGTATATATTTATCTACAATTTTATACTTTTAGAAAATTAAATTTCTAAATAAATTTAAACATAATAAACTAGGATTTTTCCAATAAATTTTCATTGTAGGCTGCCTAGCTATACGCAATCTGCCAATAATCCCAAGATTCTTCTGTAGTTTTAATATGTTCTAATTCCATTCTAAAGAATAATTCTGGAACAGTTTTGCGAGAAACATTTCTGTAAAATTTTACCGATGAAATTTACTGAAGATTATCATACTATTAGCTCTTGTTTGTATTTAATTTGCTATTCGATATAAAATTAACAATAATATTCTTCCAAAAGCAAAGAAAACATACAGAGTTAAAATTTCCTATAATATCCATTTTTGTAAAATAAACATATTAGAGCAATAATATATATAATTTCTTAATGGCGCTATTACATACAACTTTTCTTGCTACGTTTATTTGAGCCGATCTTTCTCCAACTTCTAAAGGCTAAAATCCAGAAGAGGGTTGCAAATTTTGTGACAAAGATTAACCGAAAAATTGCATTTTTACGGTGTTCAGTGCTTCTCAAAACTTTCCAATTTATCGCTCTTTTCTCAATGCGTATCCCATAGTTCTTCTCATTGGTTGAACGTAGGAGAAATAATTGCTCATTGGAAATAAATTTTTATGAAGATTCAGAAAAATTGTTCGTATTAACATTTTATATTATACTTAGCGTTGAGGCAATTTGAGCCAGTGAAATTCGCTGAAATTAACAATAGTTTCAAAAGATGCACATAAAATTATAGTGTACAATAGCGGCATAAGAATCGCTCTACTTAAACTACCCCATACTTGCCAACCATCTCATTAATAACCGTACAATTGTTAACGCCCCCTGTAAAAACGCCCCTTTTCTCACACAATTACATTTTTAGAGTTATTCAATTCAAATGTTGTTGCGATTAAATAAGATTAAAATTACTTAAAAAAATTATTGGTGTGAAAAAAAAGGCGGGTACTAAAAATTGTACGGTTCATAATGAGATGGTTGGCAAGTACGCTACCCTATATATTGTAAGATCTAGGATCACACACATCCCGCGAAAGTGCACAACCAACACTCATTGATGAGATTCGGTATTAACAATGGCTCAATAGGTCTCGCCCAGTGAAGTTCGAAGATAGTGATACATGCACAAAAACAAATGACACATGCACAAAATTAACGACATTGTTGTTTTAGATATGATGCTGATAAGACTGTGCAAGAAATATTTTCCCATAGAAATGACGAAAACCCAATGTCATTACTTTATGTGCAACTTGTCACCAAGATATGTAATTAAACTAGTATTTTAAATAATAACAAGTTGTCTTGTTCAATTTTTAATTTCTGAAAGTACTCTTACACTCTATAAAATTTCATAAGATTTAGTCGATTTTTATTGTAATTATACTTTTCGACAGAAATGTTGTTAACATTAAGTTATTTGTTAAAAAATTTAAATTATTTTTTGAGTTAATTTGTTGCCTAAATCACCTTTTTTTTTTTTTTTTTTTTTTTTTTTTTGCAATAGTTCTGAAGAGATATATTGTATATAATAAACTACACCCTTGACTGAAGTTAAACGTTTAAAATAGTATTATTTTTTTTATATAAAGGCTGAATGATATAATGTATGAATATAACTGTATGAATTTTCATTTGTTAAATGAAAGAACATTGTCATAGCTGCCAAGTTTTTAAATTTATTCCGGAATGTTCATAGCCCCGCCCCTTTTTCACACCGTAATCTTTGTAGAAAAATTTTCTTTAATATATAATTACGATTAATTATTAAGAAAATTACTCTAAAATTATTACGGTGTGAAAAAAGGGCGTGACTAAAAACATTCCTGGAAAAATTAGAAAACTTGGCAGCTATGCATTGTTAAGAATTAAAGTTGACATTTATTTAATTTTCCTACTTAACATCAAAGAAACATCAAAGGAATGCGTACATGATACAGCTATAAGGTACAAATATATATATATATATATATATATATATATGTTTTATTTGCATATTAATTAAAGTATATTTGTATAAAGAAAACGCCAAACACATCGCTTAAAATTATACAAAAATTATATAATTTTGAATAGAAAGTGATAAAAAGGTGTAAGAGTTTAAGATAAGGCGTGATTAACAAAAAGAAAAAAATTTAACATTTTTTCTTTTTCTTAATCACGCCCACTTATCTTAAACGCTTACACCTTTTTATCACTTTCTATCCGAAATTATATATATATTGTTTTGCTGTTGAGTCAATAAAATAAAATAAAATCATCATGCGATAACTGGTTATTCTTGGAAAAATATTACTATAATTCTTTGTTTTTTGCCTTTCACCAGTGGCTGAGAAGTTCTTTTCACAATGCTAGTAGACGAGAGGTGTTGGGTCTAAACACAAGCTGTACTCGTTGACCTAGTCTTCTGGAGTATTACGCGTTATTCTCCGAATCTCACATGATTTAAAAATGAGAAAAATTACAAAGAGCTCAAACCCTCCCACACACAAGGGGGCACCTCCCTCCGACTATTGGATCCTCACATGCATAGCTGCCAATATTTTGATTTTGTCCGGAATAATTTTATCCCCGCCTCTATTTTGTTCCACTTATCTTTTAAAAGTGTTTTTTTCTTATTTTATCGAAGTTATGTATTGAAGAAATTTTTTTCTATGAATAAAGTCGTGCGAAATAAAGGTAGAGTTAAAAGTACTCCAGAATAAATTAAAATATTGGCAGCTTTACTCACATATTAAATCGTCCATTACGTCTGCAAAGGGAACACGCTTTGACTTTATTATTCGGATATAAATTATTTAATACGAAAGTTAAAAATTGACAACAACATTAAAAATTTTTGAGTTTGGTGGTGTATTAAATTAATTAAACATAATTTAATCATTTTTACCCTTATTATTTTTATTATTTTGCATAATTCGACAAAGAATAATTCTTCTTGTTCAAATATTTTTTGGACAGAAATATATAAATATCAGGTATACATAATTTATATAAATTAGGAGTTAATAGTTAAAAGTTATTTAAAACTCAAAAACTCAAATTACTCTTTGCATTAGTTTTGTGCAGATTTGAATGTGCACTTTGTATATTTTTATTAAATATTACATCCTGTTTTAATTTCAACGTGCGAATCAGCAAATACTCTCTCGTATTTACATTAGCATACCAATACATTATTTTATTAAAAAAATAATCTGTAAATTATATCTTTATAAATAAGTTCCACTACTAATACTTAGCGAAAACTGTTTAGAATATTTTCCATCACATTTAAAATTTCTCCTCATCATAATTTCCGCCATCTGTTAAATTATTTGGAATGTGAAAATATTCCATTTTCAAGATATTTTATATCTCTGGGAACATAAATATGCAAATACAGTATAAGCTATCGGTTTTGTAAAATACACCACGAAATATGTATTAGTTCAAGAGATAAATACACCCAGAATAAATTTAAAGTTGAAAAAAACTACATTTCAGCTAATGTGTAATAACTAGCCGCAAGAAACGTTTTTATTAAATATCTAACATTAAAAATTGCACATACATTTTGTGTGGGGAAAAGATTAAAAAATATATATTTATTGAAATCTAAATTTGTTTCCAAAAAAGTTTGTTAAGCATCTTACACATGAACTTATCAAAGCGTTTATTGAAGAGTAAATTTGGTTTATTAATTTTGTATTTAGAATGTTATTTATGTAAACAGAAAGATGAAAAACGGGAGTAAAAACTTCTATAGTGACAAAAATGTTATTAAAAATAAATAAATAAATAAATAAAACATCAATTTTATCAAGAAAAAGCAATGTAATGTGCTGCTTTCAAGTAGCCCAATATATATTCTAGATATTATATATTTACACAATAAAGTATACTAATATTTGGCAAATTATAAAAGAATACATTTTATAACTTACCAAAATGCATTTTCAAGAGTGTCCATTGGTCGGTTGTATTGCATTTTGCATCTGATCTTTTTTTGTGCGATTGTGCTGACAAAACATTAATTTTAGTTCCCCGTTGTACTACAGGCATAGCCTCCTTAACTGGATGCCTGTCGCGTAGCTCGAAAAGTAGGAAACAGTTGAAGCGGTAGACAGCGCCACCTGGTACAGATTGCATGTATTTTTTATTCAACAGCCACCAAAATTTTTTAAAAGTGAGATATGATATACATAAAAGGCGAATAGAATCGAAGAAACGTCGATTTTATATATCATGTATCACTTCTTTAAATTATTGGTGACACTTGAATAAAAAACTCTCATAATCTGTACTAGGTAACGCTGTCTACCGCTTAAACTCTTGCCTAGTTTCAGAACAACGCGACATGCATCTAGTTAAGGAAGCTATGCTACAGGTATGGAAAACTTAGATAATCGTGGAAGCTTTCAACCTCAATTATTTGACTTTTTTACACGTTTTTTGGTGTAAAGAATCTGAAAATAGTCATTGTGGTTGTTTGAAGGGTGTCAGTTAATTAGTTTTTTTTGTGTGTGTTATTTTCTGCATCTACGTACACGATATTTCAAGATTATATGAAATTAAGCAAAATCCATCCATGCGAAGTAGTTTTTTAAAATTTTGGAGTTCTTCTTCTGAAACTCAGTTAGAGATTTATTTATTTCGAAATAGCCACTTCATGACGGCGTGGTGCCAGAGTCGATAGGGAACTGCCCTCTGAAGCATCGCGTCTCGGGTTCAAATCTCGGTTCTGTCACGAATGTTTGTGGTGACATTTATGAATAAAATATAAAAGGAATCGTTAAACTATGTAATGTGGATCATTCGAGACAAAAGTCATTGTAACTATAGATTTCAAAGCTGTGAAATAAATACCCCAAAGATACCCAAATAGCGAAGTTTATAGGTTTTATTACATAATCAGAACTGCATCAAAAAGTGTAATATTTTGACACAGGACCATATGAAATTCCCTCTTATGGAAGAAATTAATGCAGATCGGCTAAACAATTCATATTAATAAATGTAAAAATTGCATTATTTTTCTAGATAAAATGCTGAAGAATAAAATTACAAATTACCGCAATTGTCACTATTTGTGTATTAATCGTTTTAAAAAAATTCTATTAAAATAAGTATAGGTACCGTAACGTTATTTAAAAAATGCCTAACACTTAAACTTCTGTGCTAATTAATATAATTGAAAAGACCAAAAATCTCTAGAAAAAAAAAAAAAAAATCCACGGTATATCTTAATATTTAACAGTGATTCTCATATTTCGATACCTGAGGAAACGTGTTGGGGTTGAGGTTTGTTGTTAAGGATAAATGACAACACGAGGATACTAGGCCTGGTGGTGTGCCCTCCAAGTGTGGCCTTTTTAAGGGGTTTTAGTCTGTATTTACGCGAGTTTCGGAGGAAAACACGGAAAATTTTTAAGCGCTTTGTCACCAAGCGCGACCTGGGATCGAACCTGTCCCTTATGGTGTACCAGCTTTGAGTGTATCACCGCTCGGACACTGATGGTGCCACCCAAGGAAAGGAAACTTAACGTTAAATTAAAAAAAAAAAATCGTTATTATTATTATTTTAAATGGCACTTGCGACTAATTATTGGTCCAGTGATCACCGAAAGAATGGCCATTTTTGAAAAAGTACTCAATGGGCAACCATGGCTATTCCTAACGAGGACAACACATCCTTGCCTTTTCTGGGATACGAACACATGCATTACTCTTTTATTAAATGAATTCAAGTAACAATAATTAGCTAAAGTATGTAATTTCACTCAAAAGTAAATTTTTAAACCGGGCTACAAAAGTCTTTTTGAATGAAAATTTGCATTTAATTTTCCAAAATTTAGATCCAATGTACTAACATTCATAGTTTATATAATCTAACAAATAATAAAAAACCTTATTTTTTGCCATTTACCTTCTATATAATACAAATATCAATATTATGCTTGCCGCTTATATTTGTGAAGCAATAAATTTTTTAAACCTTTTCAAATTTAACATGTTTTCCACCTCAGTTTTTATCACTGAAATAAAGCTTATTTCAAATAAAATTTACTACCTATTTACCAAGTCATGAAGTAGTGTGAGATAATGCATTTTACAGATAGAATAGTAAGTTATTCCGTATAATTCAGGATAAACATCAACTTTGATCTAAATTATAGTGCATAACGCAAAAAAGATGTAAATCGAGGGAGTGAGTATGTATGCATATATAAATCCTGTTAGATTAAAGATCTTTCCCACTTCGCCAATTGTACCTATAATCTCAAAGCGGCTTCTCTATAAAAGGATGATATAGTAGTATGAATCATGCAATGTACTAAAAAGTGAACTAAATTTATGTAGATTATGGATATTATTTCACTTTTTAGTTGTCAATTCCAATAAATATGTTGCGTAATTTTAGTAATAGAATTTTTTGAAACTATGAAAAATATTAAATTGTTACTCCATGTTATTAAAAGTTGCATTTTGATTGTGAAAAGAATTAATTTTTCGTTTTGATTTTTTAAGTAAATTAATTTTTTCTGGGTAAAAATTGTTTTTTTATTCTTATTCTATTTTATTTTAGAATTGTAATTTTAAATTTTAAATAAGATAATAATGGAGTATGATAATGGAAGTAATTAGAAACATTTTGAAAACGCGTCATAAAAATTTTATTCAAATCATATCACACAAACATTTACTAAGCTTTTCGCCATTAAATCATGGCATCATCAGGTAAACATTTTTTTCAAGTGATTGATATAGCTGAAAATGTTAATGAAAGGTGGACTATAAACTCTGTATCTGTATCTTTGACTTTATTTGGTTTATCATTTCATTTTCAATGAAATATTTACATATATATATATATATATATATATATATATATATATACATTCAGTAACAAAAGTGTCCGAACACTAGCAAAGATTCTTATGTAAAAAAAGTACACATCATACGGTTTTGTTAAATAAATTCTTGTCGAATCCTGTTCTTAGTCAGTGTAAGAATATGATTCGATAAGGATTTATTTAACAAAACTGTATGAAGTGTACTTTTTTTACGTAGAAATTTCTGCTAGTGTTCGGACACTTTTATTACCGAATGTATATATACCGCCTACATTCTGAAAGAATAAGTACTGATTTCTGATTTCCTAAACTAGAAATATAGATTTACGAGTTATTCTTATAATTTAAAGTAATAAGCTAAATCCATGAAGTGATCGCGAATTTTTAGTCTATAATCTTCTAGATGGTGAAACAATATTATGAATCCTTTGTATTGCAGGAAATTCTCGCTTGATTTCCTGGTAAAACAAATAATTCCCAAAATATGCGTTGAACCAGGATAATGTTGGAAAACGCTCTAGAATTCTAAGAGGGGCTTTTAGAACTCGCTAACAAAGGAAACTAGAATTTATAAGGATGACATGGAACTATTTTTACTGAAGACACAATTTAGTTTCAAGATGTCAGTCACAGAATATTTTTAGTGTTATTTAAATGGCACATCTTAAATGCAACACAAATTATTAAGAATTTATACAACCATTTTATCATTAATCCTACAGTATAAGAAACTTGCCTTAATGTACACCCTGAGACAAAAAGATAGGTACAAAGGGTTTTTCTTTGATTTTTCATAAAATAACAATAACTAAATTGTGCTTATCATTTATTATTATCATAAAATAACACTATTCCCGGACTAATTTTTGTTTTAAGACTAATTTAGAAATGTTTAAGACTAAAAGTTTTCTAATTTAAGACTACACTCAGCGACAAAAAGATAGGAACAAAGAGTTATTTAAATTTTTCATAAAATAACATTATCTAAAATATGCTGATTATTTATTATCATAATAAAATATCAACAACATATTAAATATTCGAATCATATTCAAAATAATCATATAAAAAAAAAAAAAAACTTTGTTCCTATCTTTTTGGTGCGGTGTGTAGTCTTAAATTAGAAAACTTTTAGTCTTAAAATTATTCTAAATTAGTCTTAAAACAAAAATTAGCCCGGGAATAGTGTTATTTTATGATAATAATAAATGATAAGCACATTTTATAGAATGTTATGTTATGAAAAATTAAATTAAAAACGCTTTGTACCTATCTTTTTGTCGCGGGGTGTGGTTAAAACCATTTAACAGTGTACACTATAAAAAAGAAAACCCTGTTATATTACAGAAAATTCTTGGCAGCAAATTTGCCAGAAAATATTGGTGTGCTATGTAAAAATTTAAATTTTAAATAAAATAATAATTTGAAAAAAAGAAATCTGCAACAGAACAATACAGAGAGGATTCGTACACAACGGATATTTTCCATAATGTACACCGTAAAAATTTGTCGTATTAAATAAATTTTTCTGTTCTACCAATAGAACCAGAGTCCACTACATTGTCGGCTACGATATTCCGAACCTTCAGCTTCGGAAGCACAATCTTGCTATTTAGCACTGCTTATCAAACCCTCTTAGTCAGTCTTAAAATTTCTTTTGTCAGATTGTAATATAATTTTAGACGAAATTTCTCTAGTTTTAGTAAACAATATTACGTAAGATTTTTTTTTTTTTTTTTTTTTTTTTTTTACAGTATTTTTTAACACACTATTTTTGTGAGAGTAGTAACCCGATGCTGCTATTACGTGGGAAATAAAAAATAAAAAATAATTTTATAGTTTAGATATTGGAATACTTTCATTAAATAGGCAATAATTTCTTAAATAATTAAATAATATTTAGTAAATAATAATTCATTAAATAGGAAATATTTTTTTTTCTTATTTTAAATAATGGAGTATGTTATTCACATAAGCCTCTGTTAACCCTCCATTAATTACTCAATGTTCGGAAAGTCGAGTGGAGTCACTCCAGATATTTCTCCTTACAAAAAAAAAAAAAAAAAAAAAAAAAAAAAAAAAAATGACAGAAAGACAAAATTCCCCTTCACGAGAATATCTTTTTCGGAAACCACGTTCATTTCTACCAGTTCCTTCAACTTTTACGAATTTTTAAATGCCTCCAGACTTATGGGACATGCAGTATTTCATGTGACCCAATCATACATTTGTTAATGCCAATTATACCATATTGTACAGGAAGCATTCTTTTCTGCATCTGAATAATGCATATTAACTTCATTGTATTTTGTGAAGAATGAAGGCACTAAAATATGCCTCATATAGGCTGTAATGTATCCGATTTATTTTGCATTTCCGCACATATCAATAGTTTTTGTAGTAATTTTAATACGAAACGTGCTATATTAAATCTGAATGTAAAAGGTCCCTTCCAAACCATTCCAAAAATACTAACTAAACTAAAAACGCGATAAGGAAAATTCACAGACGTACTAAAGTTATAAACACTTTAAAATTTACGTGAAAGTGTGAACACACATGAACCATTCAAAAATGCAATTCCAGGGCATATTTTTAATTTGAAAGGAATACAAATACTTTTGTGTGACCTGTAGACGAATAATGAATTCTAAACCTATTGCGTTTAAAAAAATCGTTACGTTTTGCATTTTAAAAGTAAATGTTAATTTTTATTCTTTGCACATTTAAAAGGCATTAAAATGTGTTAGAAGAAAGAATATTTCACAGAATATAATTTAATGAATAACGAATAACTAATTCTAATCCTATTACGTTCTAAAATAATCTGGTACGTCACTCACACGACTTTTTCTTACAATGAAAATTAATACTATAAAATACAGATTGGAGATAAAGCGGTAAGATAACGAGTACTGTTATGCAAATCTTAGTTAAAACAATTCCAATCACGCTTCAGAGCAGCTTTATATAACAAGTAATTCTGTGTGAGGGGGGCTACCGCCCCCTCAACCCCCGTTTCACTATTGTAATTAAATTTATATGGAATTTGAATCTGTTATTAAATTCAAAAATTCATTAAGAATTACTGAGACAACTTTCACGCCAACATTTCTTAAAGCTTATCAATCTTGATCGAACTTTTGAAGTAACAAGCACGTTAACTTCAAAATATATTTGGATCGCCTGAAATTATTTGTTTTTAATTTATTCTAACAGACACAGACAAAGGCCAAACGTTAAAAACTTGACTTCGGTTTTCAGGAAGCCTCAAAACATGTAAATATACAAGAAATCAATCGATGAATAACTAGCTTAAAAACATATACATCATTTACCATACGGCTATGAGGAATTAATTTCAATTGCTGAGCAGCTTTGATGGACGTGGTAAAATATTGCAGTAAAGCACTTCCACTAACAATAAAAAAAAATTTTATTGCTTAAATATTGGCATCCCTGTATATCTTCTAAAAGTTATGTGCACATCACGTGGGGGACATAAATATAATCCTATATTAATAACACACGGCACAACCTGAATTACACTTATTCTACCAATTTTCAAGTATTGTCGTACTATAAGCTAGTTTTTTTTGTGTAGATCTGTAAATGAACAGTGAATGATTTCTATACCATATTCTACTCGAAACATGTTTTTATCCATTTAAAAAATATATATTCATATCATTTGGTTTAGTGTGGTCTATAGATGTTAAGCACTACTTACCTGCAATTTTCTCCATAGACGTAATGTATTTGAATTCTCTTGGGTATCCCTGTACACGAACCATTTTCTCGATCTAAACGAAACGTTTGGTGTAGCATCCTTATATCATATACATTTAGAATACCAAGTTTAGACTTTCTGCTATAATTTGTTTTCGAGATATGCTCATAACTGACAGTCAGACACATATACAGACAGACACACACACACAAACAGATCAATCACTAAAAACATGAATTTTGAACTTAGGGGACCACAAAACGTGTAAAAAAACAAAAATCAGTTTCGAAAATTTGACCCAAAAACAATACTTTCTCTACCTTATGAGTATGAGAAAGTAAAAATGTCTGTTTGTGGCATTTGAAAAGTAAATATTAATTTTTATTATTTGCACATTTAAAAGTGTTAAAATGTGCTGGAAGACTATTTCACAGGATGTAAGTTAAAGAATAACGAATATGGAATAATCAATTCTAAACCTATTACATTCTAAAATAATCTGGTGTGTCACTCACACGACTTTCTTTTAACATGAAATTAAATACTATAAATACAGGTTGGAGATTGAGAGGTAAGATAACGAGTACTGTTATGTAAGCCTATGTTAAACAATTCAAATTAGGCTTCGGAAGAGTTTTATATTATAATTAGATCTGTGTGAGGAGGGCTACCTCTCCCCTCAACCCCCCGTTTCATTAATGCACCTAAATTTATATAGAATTTAATTCGGTTAATAAAAAATAATTCTGTTTAAAAAAAAAATAAACTAAAATTATTATTTAAAAAAAATATTTTTTATGATAATGCAGACGATTTTCATATTAGAGAAGTAGTATAACACCAAATATCCCAAATATCCAAAAAAAGGTCCATTTTATTCTCAATATTTAAAAAAAAAAAATCGATAAATTTGTTTTAAACTGTCGAAGTTCAATGGTTCAACCACTCGTTTTAGAGGTATTAGCGAGCTCTTTTGAAAGATACCCATCATGAAAATTTACTCTGCTCGAGGGGGGACTCTTCCCTTCAGGGGGGAGACGAGGCACCTACATACACACACAAAAAAAAATTCCCAGTTTACTATCTCTACTACAAAAAATATATATTCATTTCGTTTGATTTAGTGCAGTCTATAGACGTTAAACTCTACTTGCCTGCAATTTTCCCCATAGACGTAATGTATTAGAATTCTCTTGATTGTCCCTGTACACGAACCATTTGCTTGATCTTAACAAAAAGCTTACTGTAGCATCCCTATATGATACACATTTAAAATACCAAGTTTGGAATGTCTGCTACTATTTGTTCTTGAGATATGCTGATAACAGACAGACACACACAAAGACACACACACAGACACACACACAGACATACACACAGACCATTTGCTAAAGACATTATTTTCGTATTCAGGGGACCTCGGAACATGTAAATATAACAAAAACTTGCGTTCGAAAATTTGACCCAAAAACAATACTTTCTCTACCTTATGGGTAAGAGAAAGTAAAAATCGATAACTTTATTTTAAATTATCGCAGATCGATGATTCGATGATTCGTTTTAAAGGTTTTGGTGAGCTCTTTTGAAAGGTACCCATCATGAAAATTTACTCCCCTCGAGGGGGGAGGCGAGGTTCCTACATATTCGTTTCATTTGGTTTAGTGCAGTCTATAGATGACTCTATGTATAGACTCTATTTTCCTGCAATTTCCTCCATATACGTAATGTATTGGAATACTTTTGAGTGTCCCTGTACACTAACCATTTGCTTCATCTCAACGAAAAGCTTACTGTAGCATCCCTATATGATACACATTTAGAATACCGAGTTTGGAATTTCTGCTACTATTTGTTCTTGAGATATGCTGATAACAGACACACAGACAGACAGACACACACAGAGACATACACACAGACCATTCGCTGGAAGCATGATTTTCGTTTTCAGGGGACCTCAGAACATGTAAATATAAAAAAAACTCGCGTTCGAAAATTTGACCCTAAAACAATACTTACTCTACTGTAAGGGTAAGAGAAAGTCAAAATCTCTATCTTTGGCATTTGTCAAGCATAAATATCAATTTTTATTTTTTGCAATTTTTAAATGCGTTAAAATGTGTTAGAAGAAAGGACATTTCATAGAATGTAATTTGTTCCATTTCTTTCAAAGACACTGTATACAAACCAGTAGTAGAATTAAAAACACGTTTAATAGGAAACGTGTCATAATTGAAAAAAGTAAAAAAATTTTTGATTAGAAATAATATTTGATAAAATAATATTTCAATATTTTATTCATTAACTCAGCTACCGATATTTTTTTTTTTCATTTTAATCTATGAAATAATTCTATAAATCGTGAATATTCACTTATTTTGATATTACATTATCGAATATTAAAAAAAAAAAAAAAAAAAAAAAAAAAAAAAAGAATACATACAAAAATTTTTGAACTAATGCCATCGACATATTTCGAGAAAATAATAAACGAAAATTGCCAGCAGAAATATTTTGTTAGTGTAAAATATGTTATATCTTTGATTTTTTTCCTATCTAAATAAAATTAACTAAATTGAAATTTACATACATTCAGTTTCTTCTTTTATAAGAGAAAATTTCGTTTCCATGAAAAATGTTTATCGATTATAAAGTTATTAAACTTGTCGAAACAACTTTTGTTTTACTCGATTTTTTTAAATATATATATATTATATAAGATGATGAAAGTTTCCGGAACTTTATTTAATTGAATCATATTCATTTTATTGTTTTCTTTATCAAGACTTATTGTATATAAGATAGTTGTATGATGTGCAGTTATAAATAATGTATTTTCTAAAAAAGAATATCTTTTATAAATTTGTTTTACTTGGAATTAAAAAGAAAAAAATGCATTATAATAATGAGATTTGTATTACGGTCTTTAATCTTGATAATACTCAATTGAAATATAAATTTGAATTATAACAAATTAATTTAATATGTTTATAGTTATTTTTAAGGAAATTCTTTTTGCTGTTAATTACTCATATATCCTGACATTTTAATTTATACATTAGCACTGTTAGTACTTGACTTCTTTTAACACCACTTTTTTTTAAAATAAATTTCTTCTTATTTAACCGTAAGTGCGTATTGCAAAAAATTACTGTTCAAAGAATGTAGTGTAAAAAAAGTGGATATTAATGTGCTACGAGATAAATTAAAAATATGGCAGCTCTGAATATGTGGTACAAAAATTGTTATTTTTGCAGCTATTTATGAAATTGCGTTTTTGCCATAATTCTCCATTTTGTGTTCCCTTGAATCCGAAAAATCAGATTTTTACCGGTTGGTCTGTATCTGACAGACTGGTATCAGCATAATGCAAAAACAAATAACAGCACGAAATCTAATCACGATGTTCTGTTTCATACGGAATTATTTATTTATTTATTTATTTATTTAACGTTTTGATGAAGTCAGACAAGCACTCAATATATAAGGCCATTCAAAAATTTTCATGTCAAATATGTCTATGAACAAAATTTCTTAATAATACATTTTAACATTTTATATTGCACTAAACAAAATAAAATAGGCATATATTTCTTACAAAGTTCCATCATGGAATAACCTTTTAAAGTTCACTACATATTTCCTTTTGAAAATTGAGAAATTAATTTAAAAAATGACTTTCAGACGCATCACTGATCATAAATATACAAATGAAAAAATAAAATAAATAAATAAATAAATAAATAAATAAGCATTTTTTTTTTCCAGAAATTTATGGTTTCACAGTGAAACCGATGAACGGTAACGGACTATTTTTTCTCCTTAAACAAACTAATATAAAAGTTGCAGAGAATAAATCAGATACTTTAGAAATCTAAAATTTATATTAGACTTACTTATTAAGAAATTCAAATAATGATTTATTCAAAAAAGAATCAAGTGTGGTGTAAGCAGTGTCACAGCACCAGGCGCCTATAGCCAAACATTGTTGCTACTGCTCTGCTTTTATTATTTAAATTTTTACTTTATTTACAAATTTACGAATTTATACATAAAATGAACTGTACTTACTAATTGTTTTACCAGAAAAAAAAAACTTTATATTCATAACTGTAAAATGTTTAGTACATATAAATTATTTAAAAAGAAAAAATATATATAAAGATATATACCAACATACATACTTATATATATATATGTATATATTGGTTTCTCTCAGAAACCAAACATTTTACATAACTTTTCGGACAGTTCTGTTTATTTATATAAAAAATTGAAAGTTGCAGTTTATGACTGAGAAGGATTATAGTAATTGTATCATTATTTATGTTTTATTACTATTATTATTATTTTTTTTTTTTTTTTTTTTGCAGTGATAATTTTAAATAACCTATGTTCATCGTATAAAGTTTACGGACAATATACAGAGTTACTCAAAATTAATTAAATAATATTTTTCTGCATTCGACGTAATTGACGAAAGAGCTTTAGCAGTGTCATGTCTGAAGAAATTTCTTATGGATTAATAATTGCATTCTTTTACTCATAAAATAGACAAATATCCTCTTTCGTATTTTTAATTTTCTGTGGCGTGTTTTTTGGCAAAATTACGCGATTTCTGCTGCCTTTCATATGAATATGAAATCTATACTTGTTAATCTGTTTTTCTGTTGTCAGTATAAATAAAAAATAAATAAAAAATAAATAAAAACTTGGATGTGGATACCACATGACTTCTTTATACAACCAAAGGAATATGCATTATTGTTATGAAAACAATGACAGTTTTGTGTAAGGTAACCGATTCGTAAATAAACAGGAAGGTTCCAGTCCATGAACATTCCTTTAAAAAAAAAAAAAAAAAAAAACTGGTATTCCAGCCAAAAAAGTCACGATAATACGATTATATATACCGCCGAGACAAATATAGTTTTTTTTTTTTTTTTTTTTTTTTTTTTTTTCAGGAATAGTACTTTACGGCTACTTAAAGAATCTCTCATTAGCAAATGCACAGTTTAGAGTACAATGAAAGTGATTCGAGTATATATGGCCCAGTTTTGTTTTCTATAGAAAAAGTTAGTGACGAGAAGCAATAAATTTTTCCAAAATAATTTATTCTGTTAAAATTAAGAAAGGGTTTCTCGCTATCCTGAAACAATATTCACCGCAAAATTTTATCGCTAATCTCGCCAAGCTTCAAATTAGTAGCCAGCGTAGATTTTTGGTCTTGGCATCGAATTTGGCGAAATTTGCAGTTTAGGGATACCAAACTTTGGAAGTTGTAACTTCAATAAGAACAGAATTCGAGAATATTCCGGAACAATTCATTGGTTTATAGCGCAGAACTGAATTCCTCGAAATTTTTATAAATGACTCAAAAGAATTTGGTGAAAATTTGTAGTTTAGGAATGCCAAAGTTGTGAAGCTCTAACTTCAATAAGAACAGAATTCGAGAATATTCAGGAACAATTCATTGGTTTACAGTGCAGAACTGAATTCTTCGAAAGTTTTATAAATGACTCACAAGACTATAAAAAAAAAAAAGAAGATTGATTGTTGATCATTGTTGACTAGAACTTGCCTTTATCTTTACGTGTTATTTTCTATACGGTATTACAGTAAAAGGGGAACAGATGAAACTTTCTTCATTTCCACCAAGGCGGGCTTTGACTTAGCTTCAAATTAGACATTCAAATGTGGCGAAAAACGGTAGTAAAGGTTTCATAAAATTTGGAAACTCTAATCTGAATTCGTCTAGTTCTGGAAATTTTGTAGTGGTGCATTGGTTTCTTGCGCACAACTACCTTGAAAATACTGACAATACCACTGACCAACCACTGATAACCACTGATAACCCACTGATAACTAACTCTCGATGAATTCAAATTCCATTCAGACTTCGAAATATTCGGTTGTTCCTGATTCAACGACATTTAGGCTCTATTGTGTATTTAGCAATGTTTATTTTATTTCTGTAGTAAAAATGACCTTTTCATTGGATTGTTTCAAGAATATTAAATTTAGTAGCACAAAAAAAGAGATTTATTCAACTGTTTACTGAATATTAATTAAATAAAGTGCATTCGTCGACTAGAATCTGCCTATTTCTTTAAGAATTACTTTCTACACACAAAAATTTCGATAACATTTTTTGAGAACCATGGTTCACTGTACCCCGGTTCTTAGTGGTTCATTGTATCCCGCGTTCATTATACCCCTCTGACAACAAATGTAACAAATAAATAAATAAATAACAAATCATTATTTAAATTATTTTAGTCAGATTAAATATAATAATAGATGCCATTACCTATCTTTTACTATATGTAATATCTTTCAGAACACAATTCTTGAATGAAGAAAAGAAAAAACTTTTAGCAGAAAATCTTTATTTTTGGCTACTACAAACCAATTTTCTGGAATAAAATGGCTAAATTGTCAGGTAGGCATGAAGTTTCTGGCAAAGTTTCATCACTGTAGTGCTGCTATCTGTGAACCAAAATACGAACCATAAAAAATAAAAAATAAATAAATAAGTCCAATTATAGGAAATGGTCCATTGTACCACAGTCTCCCCTAAGCTATTTCTATTAATGATTTTCCTTCAGCATGTGATATTTAATAATCTGCATTCTGAAATTTATTAATTTTAAAACGCTGGTACTTTTTTTATTTTCTTATTTTAATAAAGATTAAAAAATATTATAATATTTTATAGTGTAACCAAGTTTCCTACGCCTAGCAGTGAGGACGAGTCGAAAATCTTGGAGTTTTTCCAAGTTGACCAACAGGTCTGAATTTAGTAAACATCCAGTCATTCGGTATTCCCTTATCGCTTATTTTCTCTCAACGAAAAGCTTGTCTCCCATATTTTACTAGTGGACTCGTTGAATCCGCACTTGCGCAGAGGCTTCCATGGTAGCAAGAAATGTAGTTAAAGAGTAAGTATTTTTATCCTACTAACAAAACAAAATATTATTTTTTTTTTCTGTACATTTTTCAGGAAAATTTTGAATTTCATACGTATTTGAAAATTTTTGCATAAAATGTAATTTGTGGAATGCTGCTAGAGGTTTTATCAAAGCAAAACTAAAATTTATTTTGATAATTTTACTTATTATAATTTGTTCTAAAATTAGAGTGCGCTATAAATATAGTTTAAAACTCTTAAATTATTTTTATATTAAATTTTTAACTCAAATTCGTTAATTTATATCTTGTGAAAGAAACTTTTATTTGATATATCATCAGATAAAATAAATAAATAAAATACAAAAAAAAAAAAAAAAATATATATATATTTACTTTTGCTTACCAAATTATAATAGAGAATCTGTTGTCTTTTGTCAATATTTTCGAAATTGAGTTTTTGATACATCTGCACGTTTTGAGGTTCGCTGGATCAGGAAATCCGGCTTTTAGCAACTGATTTGTGGTGGAATGCAGGGAAATACAAAAGATTCAAATACATTACGTCTCTGTTGTGATGTACAGGGCTAATCAAAATTACTCAAGTAAATTTTATATAGAATAGCGGGAGAAAGTTTTCATACTTATTTGAAATAACTTTTAAATTTAACTATAGCAATAAAGGTCCTTTGAATACCACTTCAAGATTCAAACGGGGCTATTTAAAGCGAAATTGTGACGAAACTGTTTTACTGTCTGAAAATATCAGTTTATTTTCGTCCTAATAAGTCTGCTATTCACAAATTAAATTTAGCATTAAAGGCCTCCAACTTTCAAAAAACTGTTTCCAATATTTTCCAAGAGCCAAATAAAAATCTTGGTGGATATCTAAATTTATTGCTTATTGAAAATAAATAGCTAAATAAATAAATAAATAGAAAGTGGTATTCATCCAATGACTGCGTTTCTCTAACATTGTGTCAAATATTATAAATTTTATTCAATTGATGTTATTAATCTCTATAACTTAACATAACAGTCATATTTTCATAGAAGTATACAAAAAGCGTAAAAAAAAATTATAAATAAGGATAACGCATGTTTTTAAATATAAAGTTATGTCCCTTAGCAACAATTACCATACTAATTCCCCCTCCTCCCCCCCCCAAAAAAAAAGCTTATGTTTGTTCTTATGTATATATATATTATACTTTTATATATTTTTTGTAAAAGATAATAAAAAATAAATAAAACAAAATAAAAGTAAAATGTTTAATTTGGTGCCTGAATGAAATAATCCTCAATTTAAAAATAATTATCCTCTACCCATAGGCTATCAGATATTTTCTTACTTTACCTAGTATATCAATAAATATAACATATCTACCTAAACAAACAATATAAAGTATTAAAAAATTAATTAATTAAAGAAAATGCTTAAATTATTTTGTATGAAGCGTTTTTCTTACATGCTGTACTCAAACAATTATAACGTATTATTTTATTATTTTTATAATTTATATATATATATATATATATATATTCCATCTGAACAATGTTTTCTTTGAAAGTTTATCATATATAATAATTTAATATTTTTATCTTGAAAAATGTTTTGGCATTGCATAGTATAGTTATTGTAAGAATGAATGTGTTTCAGTGAATTAAAAGAGAGAGTGAGAGAGAGAATTATTATGTCATGTTTAGTTGCTGTTGTAAGTGAAATTATATCTGTATGAACACAGGTTTTTTAATCTTCTGTAAGTTTTTTATTTTTAATCCCTGATTTTTAATACGTGCTTTTTATAAGAAGAAAGATATATGTATACTTTGCACTGATATAACAGTTGTGATAGACAAAAAGATGTACAAAAAATAAATCCTAATAATATCCCTCTGGACACAAGAAAATCCCTACCGGTATTACTCTTCTAATCATAGGATATCTTTTCAGAATGGACCCCTGTCATTGTCATACAAAAAGTGGGAGTTCGTGTTAAAGGTTTCTCTTACATCTGGCGGCGACCCACATTATACAATCATCAAAAGGTTACCGCTTTTTTTATTCCTGGAGGGGCCTATCTCTGCCCCTGAACCCAGAAGAGTTGGTGCGTAAGGTATGCCTCCCCTTATTTTATTGTTCTATATATCGACTTCCGTTGCATTGCTATGACAGCATGTTATTATATATGTCCGGGGAATCCTAAATTTAAAGGGGTGTAATTCTATACAAGGGAGATTGGTTTAACACGCGCTCAATTCCATGACTGTTTGCAATTAAGGATATTTTCGAGTGTACTGTTCCATGTATCAGATATGAAATGAATATTCGAAGAGGGCTTTTTCCTTCCATCAAACTGTCAGCTATTATACAGGGATCTTTTGACAATGTGAAAATTGCTACGCAAAGCACGCCACGTCAACGCACCCCAGTAAAATGGGCAACATTTCCACCTGGCATCACATGACAAATAGTGAATCAAAGAAATGATATTTTACTGAGAAAAACTTTATAAAATATTAATTTTTATTTCAGATTAATATTGAAACTGTACAAAATATTCTTAAGATATTATTATTTTTTAACATATACAGATAATCAAATAATTAAAAATAAAAATTAAGTTAAAAATTTATTTGTTTTGAGAGAAAAATGAATAATCTATATATATAATAATAATAATAAATTGATTAAATTATCATTTTAATAAATAAATAAATTTCAGTTACAGTCTTCTGAATGACAAATAAAAATATAGTATGCTGTGGCTATCACAAAACTAAAGTGCAAATTATTTGCTAAAATTACTATTTTTTTTTTTTTTTTTTTTTTCGATTTTCATATGAAAATACTATAACAATTCAATATTGGAAGAAGGCAAATTTTGTGGCCTTCAGACGACATCTTTAAAAAGTCCTTATCTATTTTTTTTTTCTTTAGGAAAAAAAAAAAAGAACCTCGATATATATATATATATTTTTTTTTTTTTTTTTTTTTTTTCAAATTATTCCAGATACATCAATCGTTTCTTTTTTTTAAAGAATTGACAAGTTCTATTGAAAATTGTTCTATTCATATTGAAATTTTACACTACGGGGTGGGGTGGGTTGGGGTGGAGGCGGAATTCTCCCTCCTAGGAAGAAACAATATATTTAAATAAACCAAAAAAAAAAAAAAAAAAAGTGTATATATGTATCTATATGAACTATTACTATTATAGATAATTTATTTTAATTTTACAATCATTGTTTAAAAATAATCCTCATTGTAATCGATTGTGGAAACTTTTTCCATATACAGTGAAACCTCTCAAGTTGGACACCCCTCTAAGTTGGTCGCTTTTTCTCGAAACGGAATGTATCCATTAACATTATGTCTAACCTCTATAAGTTGGACACCTCTCTAAGTTGGACACTTTTTCTTGGAACCATAGGTGTCCAACTTAGAGAGGTTTTACTGTACTACCGTCTTAAAATTATGATAAAACGGTATAGCAGCGCCCCCTGTTGAGTTATGTACACAAAAAGCATGCAAAAATGGAACTAAATATATTTTTTTAAATATGCTAGGTGTTAGTTATCAAGCTAGTTTTGGTAGAAAGTTTAGCCACACACATAAACAGAGGGGCTTGTTCTGAAAATTATCAAATCGTATACAGCGCACAACAAAACATGCAAATTCTTCAAAAATTGGAAAACAATTTTTTTTTGGGAATCTAGTACTTTCTTTACTAAACAAAAATTGTACTATCCCTCCCCCCCCCCCCAAAAAAAAAAAAAAAAAAAAAAAAAGGAAGAAAAAGAGAAAGAAAGGAAAACAAAGGGTATGCGTATGCACATTTTTTTATTTCAATGTTCAATTACAATGTTGAAAATAGTGCTCGTAAAATTATTTTGTATTTTTGCAGCAAATTTTATATAAAAAGGAAAAGAAAATTTATACGTACATTTAAAAAATAAATAAAGAAAGACAGAAGGAAGATAAAGAAGAAAGAATCGAAATGACTTTATAAAATAATCATTTTATTATATTTTTACAGTTTCAAAAAGAAAAAGAAAATTTAAACGTACATTTAAAAAATAAATAAAGAAAGACAGAAAGAAGATAAAGAAGAAAGAATCGAAAAGACTTTATAAAATAATCATTTTATTATATTTTTACAGTTTCAAAAAGAAAAAGAAAATTTAAACGTACATTTAAAAAATAAATAAAGAAAGACAGAAAGAAGATAAAGAAGAAAGAATCGAAAAGACTTTTTAAAATAATCATTTTATTATATTTTTACAGTTTCAAAAAGAAAAAGAAAATTTAAACGTACATTTAAAAAATAAATAAAGAAAGACAGAAAGAAGATAAAGAAGAAAGAATCGAAAAGACTTTATAAAATAATCATTTTAATATATTTTTACAGTTTCAAAAAGAAAAAGGAAATTTATACGTACATTTAAAAAATAAATAAAGAAAGACAGAAAGAAGATAAAGAAGAAAGAATCGAAAAGACTTTATAAAATAATCATTTTATTATATTTTTACAGTTTCAAAACTAAAACTAAATTTTTAATTGTAATTTCACTTAGAATAATTTTTAAATAAAGTGCGTGTCTGTGTGTGTTTTCAGGTTAAGGCTAATTTTCCAAATTAGGGGACTGGGATTAAGGGAGGATGCTCTCCGTCGGGGTCTTACTGAGGTTACTGAGGAGGCCTAGCCCGTATTATCGCGATTTTAGGAATAAACAACGGAAAGCTCCGTGGACGGCTTTTAGAGAGCTTTCCGATTCACGGAAAGCTCTCTAAACAATGAAAATTTCTAAAAAAATAACATAGATTTTGTATAGTAATCTTCGCTAGCGTTAAAAACATTAATAATAAATAATCTGGTTTCTTTATTACTATGATATCTGTATTAAATTGAAAGCAATGTCATTTTCAACTCTTTGTATTCATCATTTAAATGTGATTTTACAAAAGGATGAAATTATTTTAAGATCCTTAATAATAATAATAATAATAATAATATTAAGAAGAAGAAGATATGTTTAAATTACACTTGATTTATATAAAAATAAATTGTACATTATTACGAATATATATATACATTTTTTTTTTTTTTTTTTCTTAATGAAAAACAGAAAATTTGAATACTAGATTTTCTTTTTCTCTCACACTATTAAATTCGTATGATATTAATTTATATAGTTTGTAATTCATATATAAAATATGAACTATGATTTTACTAATTTATAGGATTTGTGTTTCATATGTAAAACACCAACTTAGATTTTACCAAGAGATTAAAATTTATCAAAAGTATTTACTATTATTACTTACAAACTTTGAATAAACACCATAAAATGCAATAAACTCGCAACAATTGTTTCGGGTCGAAAAAACACACGACCCTTCATCGGGCGAATAAAGTAAGCACGAGTGCTGCAGTCAAAGCTGCAGTCCGCTTTGACTGCAGCACTCGTGCTTATTTTATTCGCCTGATGAAGGGTCGTTTGTTTTTTCGACCCGAAACAATTGTTGCGAGTTTATTGCATTTTATGGTGTTTATTCAAAGTTTGTAAGTAATAATTTTTACAACGCCAGTTTTGTGGTGCTTCTTTATTAAAAGTATTTACTATTTAACGAAAGAATTAATGTAATCAAATTTTTAAAACTAGTTGATTTTCCATATTAGGATTTTAGTTTAAATGTTATTATATGTTACAAAATAATAATAATAATAACTATTTACCCTGCTCTGAAAACATTCTGTTCCATTAAAAATATACAGATGGTTAAAAATATTTTCCCCCAACTTTTTTTCGGGGAAAATAAATCAAAAGCATTCTTTTCTTTTAATAGCGCCATCTTTTGGTCAATATCTGTACTGACCTAAAAAAATTTAGAAATTTGAATTCTATCAGAATTTACTTAATATTTCTATCAAATATCAAAAAGTGAAAAAAAATTTTCGAACTATAATTATTTTATTATAACACGTAACACTGAATTGTAAGTAATATATCGCTATATATATATATATATATATATATATATATATATATATATATATTGTATTAATTACAATAACTTCAGATTTATAAATTATAAAAAATAATTATTATTAGTAATTTTACTAAACTACTCATAACAGAATAATTAGAAGAAGTACTTAAAAATTTTGAAATATTTGAAACTCGTTTATTTTAATATTTCCTTTAATATTGAAAGTATTACATAAAACCAAAATTAAATTTCTAACATATCAGCAACTATTTTTCTTCTTTTTAAATACAAGTTTAAACGAAATTCAAGGAAGAAGGTACGCATATAAATGCACCATACGTAAGAAATTGTATTATTGCATTTTTCTACAATCTCAGAAAAACATAAGAACACGTGATTTTTAACTCTGTAGATTGGAACATAAAAGTTCTTTCTAAACGAAAGGGTTGAGAATTTACGTTTATCATTTAATGTTTTTAATAACCATGCACAAATTAAATTTTGTGAAGCATATACATGTATATATTATTGAAATATTCCAATCCCTAAGCTTATCATTTTGATGTCAAAATGCAGCTGGTGTCTTTTTATAGTTAATAGTTAATGATAAAGATCACAAAAATCGTCTAATTCACTTGCAATTTCGCAAAAAATGGATATAATGTAGAAATTTCATATTTGATGTAGATAATTTTTTTTATTTATTAAAATCACACAATTAACTGTGGAAGAAAATCATATTTATTGAAATTTTATTTTTCCGACTGAGTGAAAATAATGCCTGGACCGGGAATCGAACCCCGGATCTTTGACTTACAAGGTCAATGCTCTACCACTGAGCTATCCAGGCCGACATCCCGGTCTGCATTACTCACTCAGACAACCTTATAGGCAGAAACATCTCTGGTCTATCATTTAGATAGCTCAACAGAAAATAAGCCGCAGGTAAAGGAAAACACCATTAAGCAATGGGAGAGAAATACAATTTTTTTTATTTATTAAAATCACACAATTAACTGTGGAAGAAAATCATATTTATTGAAATTTTATTTTGAATTTATTGGAATTTTATTTTGAAATTTTTATTTCTCTCCCATTGCTTAATGGTGTTTTCCTTTACCTGCGGCTTATTTTCTGTTGAGCTATCTAAATGATAGACCAGAGATGTTTCTGCCTATAAGGTTGTCTGAGTGAGTAATGCAGACCGGGATGTCGGCCTGGATAGCTCAGTGGTAGAGCATTGACCTTGTAAGTCAAAGATCCGGGGTTCGATTCCCGGTCCAGGCATTATTTTCACTCAGTCGGAAAAATAAAATTTCAATAAATATGATTTTTTTCCACAGTTAATTGTGTGATTTTAATAAATAAAAAAAATTGTATTTCTCTCCCATTGCTTAATTGTGTTTTCCTTTACCTGCGGCTTATTTTCTGTTGAGCTATCTAAATGATAGACCAGAGATGTTTCTGCCTATAAGGTTGTCTGAGTGAGTAATGCAGACCGGGATGTCGGCCTGGATAGCTCAGTGGTAGAGCATTGACCTTGTAAGTCAAAGATCCGGGGTTCGATTCCCGGTCCAGGCATTATTTTCACTCAGTCGGAAAAATAAAATTTCAATAAATATGATTTTCTTCCACAGTTAATTGTGTGATTTTAATAAATAAAAAAAATTGTATTTCTCTCCCATTGCTTAATGGTGTTTTCCTTTACCTGCGGCTTATTTTCTGTTGAGCTATCTAAATGATAGACCAGAGATGTTTCTGCCTATAAGGTTGTCTGAGTGAGTAATGCAGACCGGGATGTCGGCCTGGATAGCTCAGTGGTAGAGCATTGACCTTGTAAGTCAAAGATCCGGGGTTCGATTCCCGGTCCAGGCATTATTTTCACTCAGTCGGAAAAATAAAATTTCAATAAATATGATGTAGATAATGTTTGATGATCATGTACAGGGATATGGAAGAAATATTTCTATATATCAGAAGTAATGTCAATAGTTGTTTTACATATTTTTTTACATCGTTATGCTGCATTCAACATAATGAAATTATTTTACCTTATTAAGATGCTTAAAAGCATGTTTTCTATAGAGCATGGGTAGCCAGCCCGCGGCCCCCGGGCCGCATGTAGTTTCTTGCGGCTCGCGAGGTTAAAACATTGAAAATTAATAAATACGTTCTGACTTTTCGAAGTGAAAATAAACACCTTTCAATGATTATGGTAGCGAAAAAATCACATTGTTGTTTTGAAATTTTATTAGATCCATTAATTCTTCCTTTTAATATTGTTATTAATGTATATGTCAAAATAATTTTATGATACTATTCTTATTTTATGATTACATGTAAATAATTTAAATTAATGTATTATGTTCCGAATCTTTATCCTGCCCTCCCCCGAAAACGCATATACATACAGGATTAATGCGCTCACAAACATATGTACAGTCGGGGAAGAAAAAAGCAACACCCGCTGTAATTTCGTTATTAATTGACGCAGGAACATCTAATAGACATAATTCAACAGGAAATTAAATGCACTTTCTGAAAATGTTATCGAATTTTGAATTAGGGGTCATCTACATATTGAAATGAGTGCCAACTTTGATTTTTTAAATAGCAACACCCAATTTTGACTTCATATTCGAATTTCTGAGAGTCAGGCAGTGCGGAAAAGGATACTGTTTGTATACTGTATCTTTAGTATTTATAGAGTTATAATCAAAAATGTGTTAGGGGGTTATCAGTAAATGTAGAAAAATAAAATTAAGATCTTATAAGAAACAGATAAAATTTGAATGTTTCACAAAGGAAATCTTTCAGGTAAAAAATAATTATAAAAATTAATGACTTAACTAACAAAGTTAACTTAACTGACTTAACAAAGTTAATAAATTAACTTTGTTATTTTTTAAGATTTGATTCGTTATCTCAAGCAAAACTTTATAAGAGACGGCCCCCTAAACCACTCCAAAAGAAAGATTTATTTATATCTCAAAAACTAATAACTGGAATGAGCTGCAAATTTGCATACCCATATTTTTCAGCATTAGGATTCATTTTATGTAAAAATTAATATAGGTCATAATTCATAATTTTTATGAATATGAATTTATTAATGTTTTTCAGAATTAAAAATATTTTTCAGAATCAAAAGTAATGATGGATTATGTTTGGGTTTCTTCACTGTATCTTGTAAAAAAAAAAAATATATATATATCGTTCGTTTTATTTTTTGTGAAGATATTAATAAAAGTTTAAAATATGAATTTAACATTAGCACCTTCAAACTTTGAACGCTTATAACTCTGTGAAAAAGTAAATTAAATATACAACCAATATACTTTTTCGTGTTGTCGCGATCCCAGGAACTCAAATATAAAATAAAAATAGGGCATTACCATTGAAAAAATCAAAGTTGGTCCACGTTTTAATATGTAGACGACCCCCAATTCAAAATTTCAGTTCATTTTCTGAAACTACTCACAATTCCCCGTCGAATGATACCTATTATATTTTTCTATATTGATTAGCAACGAAGTTGAGTTGAGTGTTGCGTTTTTTTTTTTTTTCTCCGACTGTACAAACCTTATGTATACAAGAGGTGCGGCCCGCCTGAATAAAATAGGTTCCCAATGCGGCCCACCATGCATTTTTGCTTGGGCAGGCCAGCTATAGAGAAATGTGTATACCGAGTAAATAATTTACAGGGCTACTCAAAAGAATTCAGATACGTCATGTATTATGCATGGTAACTACTAAGTGTTAATCTCGGTAATATTACAGTAATTTTAGGTAATAAAATCTATTTGTAAAAAAATAGAACCGGCTCCAAAAAGCAACTAGTATTCAAATAACTGAAAATAAAATGAAAATTGACATAAAATGAAACTGAAAATTGCGCTTAAAAGTATAAAATACATTCTTTCGCCAAATAGCATAAATTTTGAAGTTGGCGCAAAATTACATAAAATTGGATTTATTTTTTACAGATTGTTTTTCTTAGACCGATAGCTACAGACGCAGTTGGCTCAAATGATCTATATTTATAATTTTACTTTATTATTTTATCAATGTATAGAATTAGTCCGTTATTAACATCTACGTAGAACAGTGAACATACTTAGCAATTCGGTATTTATGTTTCTACGAAGTTACGTGAGTTTTCTTTTCAAACTTTTGCATCTTACGAAATATTAATTGTTTATTTGAATCAAAGTAGTTTTCGGCTGTGTTTTTCAAATGCCAAAGTTAGATGTACATTTTACATAGATATTGATTTTTGTATTGAATAAAAGTATCAAATTTTATTTAGTTTGTGCCGACTCAAAAGTTATGAATATTTGTAGTGTTTATGTTGTTTGGCGAAAGAATTTATTTTGTACTTTTAGGCGCAATTTGCAATTTCTTTTTAAGCCAATTTTCATTTTATTTTTAGTTGTTTAAATAATAGTTGCTTTTTGGTGTCGGTTTTAGTTTTTACATTTTTTTTCTTCTTTTCAATGAAAATGTATGCATGTAGCAGAATATGTAAAGACGTTCGATGGCAGTTTCACTTATCGCAACCCCAAATAGAAGTGTCACAAATGAAAAAATGGCAATTTCATATTTATTTCACTGAAAAATATATGAGGTCACCCAATGTGCACAAAACACGTTATATCTAAATCTCGAAAATTATCCACTCCAGAGACAGTTAAAAGTGTGAAAACGAACTTTTGTAGGCACCTATAATTTATATATGAAATTACAGTATTACAGTATTGTATAATAAAACAACACAATAACTGTCGATTTCTCTTAAGATCTGAAACAATAAAGATTTAAACAGGCAATTATGCAGAAAATAATCTTAAGTCATAGAATATATTTTGAATTTAGAACTTCTGCGAAACAGATTTTGATTTTTTTTTTTTTTTTTCAGTAATATTACCTGATAACAAAAATTTAAAGTAAATCCCACCAAACAAATAAAATCTTTAAAATAGTCAGAGAATTAAAGTGATAGCAATCGTTTTGAGAAGTATAATAAATTTGAAAGCAAATTACATACTCTCATACAGTTATTATTATTATTATTATTATTATTATTATTATTATTTAAATATTTTAAACAAAAGAAGAGGGGAAGTATTAATATTAAAATATAAATCCTCAATGATACACGACTGCAGGACGAATCTTCCCTAAGCATCCAAAAATAGTTTTAGTAAAATATTATCATACGTTTTATTATTTTGCAATATGTCACAAAATTGCATTTATAATTTTTATATGGTACTTATGTTCAGTGCTCTATTTTCAGTAAGGTATAAATCACTCAATTTTAAAGCAATATGGATGCAATTTTTTGTAATCATACTGTTGGAATAAATATAAAATCTTTCTAATTGACCGTAAAGTTTTCTGAACATAGTTAAATTTGAATGCAATTAAGAAATGTTCCTTTTTTTTAAAATATAAACTACAGTGAAAAGTATAATGCTACCCAGTACATTACTGAAAATACTTTTTATAAAATAATGTAACTTATATTACTTAATACAGAAAAAAAAAATCCTCATAGGTTAACATTAGAGTGACTGTATACGTACTCGAAATTAGAAAACAATTGTATTAAAAATCGCATTTCCATACCGCCAACATTCTAGTTAATATTCCGCTAAATTGATAGTACCGCCTTTTTTTCCCACCGGTACTTTTTTTTTTTTTTAATATTTTCCTTCGTATTTAACCGTAACTACATTTGGATAAAATTATTCTAAAAATTAAGTGGTGTAGAAAATTGATCGGGTACTAATAATTTTATGAAATATTAATTAGAAAGTTGGCAGGTATGGTATTTATAAGCTTAAGTTTAACAAGAAAATTATTTTTCATAATATATTGCATTTTTGTCTTTGTTTATTAAGAATAAAAATATTTTCCTGTATTTCTGTCATTGTAATATATTTCAATGATTTTTAATTATAAAACTATTCTAATATGGTCACCATAGTTAACATAGAATTCTCCACGTTCATGATGACCAGTTCACCCCAGAAAGAATGACTACATGACATCGAAATTTGATAACAATCCTTATTTTGAAACCGGTTTTATAAGCTTTGAAAAAATGTAGCAAAAATTTTATTTAACGAAATTATGACTTTTTTTTTTTTTTTTCCATTTATTTAGAATTAAAATGTCTCCATACATTTTTCGATGTTATTCATATTGTAAAGAGATTCTAACACGTCAAAAGTAGTTTCCAGCCACTTACTTTTTAGGCATTTTAATCTGATGACTCAATGATGTACCTTGTGACTTTCAATCAGTAGGTGCAGAGTCAGGTTCAAGAATTGGTGTTTTTTATGGTTCAAAATCCACTTTGTGAAATAGCTCACGATCTAATGAACAATATCTGTTTCTTAAGTTCGAGGCTAAACCATACCCAACATGTGATTTCTGGTTATCCCTTTCCCTGCGAATTTCCCCATAGAATACAAATATTTCCCTATAGAATACAAAATTTCCCCATATAAAACGAATGTAATCATTTTAAAGTTGCAGTTTTCTCTGAAATGTTCACATGTGAAGGGTTTTTGACGTAATACGGATAAAGTCCATTAGCAAAAGTATTCAATAAATGACCTTAGAACAACTTATCAAAACAATCAGGCGTTTTATGTGATACATGAATTCTTATAAAATATTGCAGAATTCTGTTGAATGATAAACAATAATATTTTTAGAACAAACACCACACAATAACACGCAGAAATAACCTTTGTGTATTTGTGAAATAATATTGTTTACTTAATTTTGTACACTTAATTATAGAACATATTTCATCAAAATAGATTTGTTAATGTGGTTTAAAACATTTTATAAAAACTAAACCTTTATCTAAAATGTCATAGGCCATTTTAAGAGCTTTCATGACGTTCTAATATGATATGCGCAAAAACTTTAAATCAGGGGCCACCAATGCATGTAAAAAAAAATTAAGAATACATCTAATTAAATAATTTTATTTTGAGTATTTTACGCAATCTAGCACAGCATTAAAATTTTGCAGAGTATATAGCTGCAGCGTAGATATCTTTTCCTGGCTTAAATATATATATTCTGAAATATTCAAATAAGTTAGAATCGCACAAAGGAAAACTTGCGATGCAATTTTCGATTTGGGATTTGCAAGTAAGAAGCAATTTTCACTTTCTTTAGTACAATTTCAATTCGTTCGACTGGAATAAATATTGAATACATCACTGGAAAATTACTAAACAGAAATAGTTGGATTAAATAAAAAAAAAAAAAAAAAATTAAAATTAGAAAATAAAATATAAATATAAAATAATTGAGAATAAAATAAAGATTCATAAACAACAATTATTTCAGTAAGAATGAGTTTGAAATAAAAATTATCAAAGATGAAAAGATGAAAAGTTTTTTTTTTTTTCTTTTTCCTTTAGACATAAACATGAAATATGTAATTTTTAACTAATTTACATTTATATTGAGGAAAAAAAGTTTTATATCATCAGTAGATATAGCCATGCAATTTGATACACATTATAAATACATGCTTTTGGAATTAAAATAATTGATATACAGGGTGTTTATAAAGTCCCGGACCCATTTTGATGTTTAATAACTCATAAAAGAATGAAGAAATAAACAAACTTATGGCATTTATTGATGGAATAACTCATCTATTTTCTTTTCAGGTTTGAATATCTTTACTTTTGTAAATATCGTCTGCGCGTGTGGTTAATTTCAGATAATTTCATTTTCCAGTCTAAATATCTGTACTTTTCTAAATATCGTCTGCATATTAATTGCATTTTTCTCTCTTTTGTTTTTAGCAACTATTGCAATGTTATGTTTACTTTTGATGCGTTTGTTCTATGTAGTACTTTTGTATGTGATGTTTTATTCGAGCGGTAGTCGAATAATTACCTAAAAGTCAGAATTACAACCGCAATAGCCTCTGTGGATGCCGTTATGCTTGCCGCTACCTGACGTGAAATTGACTATCGACTTGATATTCTCCGTGCAACGAAGGGGGCACACGTGGAAGTTCATTGACAAGGGTCATGAAACTTTTTGAGTCTATCTAACCAATTATGTTTTTAATTTTAATCTATCTTTATTATTTTATGAGTTATTAAACATCAAAATGGGTCCGGGACTTTATAAACAAAACACCCTGTATTTTATCATAGAAATTTTGGTGTTTAAAGTACAAATTCGAAATATTGTAAAAATATTTGCACTTAAAATAGTTTCTGGTTTAAATTGGATTTCTTTACCTATTACAAATCTTTCTTTAATTGTTTACAGTGACGTTGCCAGTGACGTAATCTTGAAGGGTTATACACTTACAGTCGGCAACAAAATTATTGAAATGCTAGCAAAAATTTCTACTTAAAAAATAAGCACCTAATGCATTTTTTTTTTCTTTTGAGTAAATATTCGTAGAGTCTTGATCTTAGTCTAATGGCCATATCACACGAGAGACTTTCGTTCAGCATTTTACTAAATACAGCATTATACCCAACATACCCAGCCTGATTTTGTTCAAGGACAGCAAGTTTTCGGATGATCAACTTTTACGAAACCGTTTAGAAAAATCTGAGTATGTTGAGCGTGCTGATCAAAATTGACCAATAGGAGGAATAAACAGGATTTTTTCCTGGAATACCTTTAGAGAAGGGAATACATCACGCTATTAATTCGGGGGAACCGTACGGACAGCTGACCGGTTTCTCGCTCCTTCAGCATAGTGAACATGTTGAGTATAATGTTGTGTTGAGTATACAGTTCCCGCCGCTTTTTAAAATCACATTCGTTCTGAGGCAAAGTGATTTTATTAAGTGGCTGATTTTTATATCCGGCGAACGTTCCTGCACTCAAGGAAAAGGTATTACTTAACTGAATTTGGAAAAAAATTTCAAAAGGTAACGAATAATGGAATTAGTAAACAATATTAATTAATTTTTGATAGATAATTAATTATTCCTCCGATATAAGTAAATTAAACACATTCCAAATTTCTATGCGCTTTCCTTCAAAGAAAATCATCATTATTTTATTTTACCAAAAGTTCACGCTTTTTTCATAAATTTAAAATCTTTCCGTTTGAAGCTCATAACTTATAGCTATTTCAAAATAAGAACTAGAAATTGTCTTTTAATAATTAAAATATATAATATATATGTAACATTTGAAAATCAAATCAGATTTGTAACTTATTATTGCGTTTTGAAAAATACTTTCCTTGAAATTGTTAGGGAGATAAGTTATGGGCATTGTGGCGACTTCTTTTTTGCACCTGGTTCTTTTCTTCCTGTAAAATCATCTTGAGACACATTAAGACACTGATCACGCTTTGTTTACTTTTAAACATTTTAAATTTACTTACGGCACAAACATAAAATACATAACCAACACATAAATTAACATCAAGTAAAGTATTTTAAAAACAACATATAGAATTGAAACGTTAGTCCATCTTGATTCACATACGCACACGTGTTGCCACATTTTCGTACCAAACTTTTCAGTTCTTGTTTTGGAATACTCTCGAAATCAGAGGTGCGGCGTTCACAGGCATGTTTAATTTGTAACTATGCTGCAAGTGTGAAATTTTCGACAATGAGCGATAACGGGTACTTTAATTTCTTTTTTCATTAAAAAAATAAATACAATGTAAATGAAAATTTTTTTTTAGTGTGCATAAATGATAGTTTTGGCAGCTGAGGATATTTTTTTTAGTTTATTAACTGGCGATGCTGGTTTTATTAAGCGGCGGTTTCAACAATAGTTTGTATTGATTTGATTCCGGTCCTGGCAATTTGATCAGATTAAGCAGCTGATTTTATTAACCAGTGATTTTATTAAGCGGCGATTACTGTATATGCTCCCGTGTGATATGGCCATTATGCTGTTTATAAATAATCTGATGTGTCACTAACACGACATTCTCTAATGGCCATATCACACGAGAGACTTCCGTTCAGCATTTTACTAAACACAGCATTATACCCAATATACTCAGCCTGATTTTGTTCAAGGACAGAAAGTTTTCGGATGATCAACTTTTACGAAACCGTTTACAAAAAGATGAGTATGTAGAGCGTGCTGATCAAAATTGACCAATAGGAGGAATACACGGGACTTTTCCTGGAATACCTTTAGAGAAAGGAATACCTCTCGCTATAAATTCGGGGGAAACCTCGGACAGCTGACCGGTTTCGCATTCGTTCAGCATAGTGAACATGTTGCGTATAATGTTGTGTTAAGCATATACGCTCCCGTGTGATACGGCCATTACCCTGAAATTTAATACTATAAATTGAAGTTGGAGATTAAGAGGTAAGATAACGACAACTGATATGTAAACCTATGTTAAATCATTTCAAATTAGGCTTCAGAAGAATTTTATATGATAACTAGTTCTGTGTGAGGGGCACTGCGCCATGTTTCATTACTGCGCATACATTTGCATAGAATTTAAATCTCTTATTAAGTTCACTTTAAATTATTCAGACATCTTTCACATGCAACATTATTTGAAACTTATCAGTCTTGATCAAAATTTTCCAGCAGCAAGTTTATATTAACTAGAAAATACAACTTTTGGATCTTCTAAAATTATTTGTTTTTAATTTACTCTAATCGACATAGAAGAAGATGAAATGTTAAAAATTTGGCTTCCGTAATCAGGAAGCCTCAAAACGTGTAAATATACAAAAAAAAAAAAAAAAAAAAAGAAAGCGATGAATATTTAGCTTTAAAACAAATATTTTTTACCATAAGTCTATGAGGAATTAATTTCAGTTCCTGAGCAACATTCAAAGATGTGATAAAATAATTTGGTAAAGCACTTTCACTAGCAATAAAAAAGAATTTTATCGCTTAAATATTTTCAGCCATGTATATATTTTGAAGATTATTTACAGACCAAATTGTGCACCTAAATATAATCTTATAGTATAAACATACGGCGCAACCTGAAATGCACTTCCATCAGTTTTCAGCTATTGTCGCACTATAATCTAGTTCTTTTATGTAGCCCTGTAAATGAACAGTGAATGATTTCCGAACCATATTCCACATGAGTCATGTTTTTATGCACATAAAAAATATATATTCATTTCATTTGTTTTAGTGCAGTCTATAGCTGTAAAACTCTACTTACCTGCAGTTCCCCCCATAGACGTAATGTATTTAAATTTTCTTGGTTTTCCCTGTACACCAACCATTTGTTTCATCTCAACGAAAAGCTTAGTGAATTATTCCTATATCATACACATTTAAAATACCAAGTTTGGACTTTCTGCTACCATATGTTCTTGAGATATGCTGATAACAGACAGACACACACACAGACCAACCGCTAAAAACTTGATTTTTGGATTCAAGGGACCTCAAAACGTATAAATATAACAAAAACTCGCTTTCGAAAATTTGACCCATAAACAATACTTTCTCTAGCTTATGGGTAAGAGAAAGTAAAAAAACAATACTTTCTCTACCTTATGGGTTCAACTATTTTCGTACTATTTGAAAAAATAAGTGCATTGCATCCTGAAAAAGAAATTATTTATATATACACTCCTTCTCATATTTATAAGGACACTTTATGTTTTGAAATAACTAATGTAAAAATAATTGTGAACAAGATTATACTAAGTGCACTTAATACATGTAGTATTCTAAAAACCAAAACTGTTATATTTTTTTTGATATGAAACAAAATTAATAAAAAATAATGCAAAATATTTTTTTCTCCACGTTTTTAGGTGTTCATAATTTTAAGGACAATCAAGATTTTTTTTATTTATTTAACTTACTGGCGGATAAATTACAGTTGACATGTGAATTTGTTTACTACTGGGCTAGATTAATTCAGATATAAGCCTTCAAATTTTCTTGGACGGACATTACTGATAATTCCTCGAAAAAAAAAAAAAAAGAACGTTCATGTAGTGAAGTATGATAAATGCGTTTTTTAAGTGGAAGGATAATTTCAATCCGTCGTATTTCTCATGAAATAATTCGAAGATCTAAAATTGTAGGAGGAAATGTGATCAAACGTTGAACTGCTGGCTCGATAGGAGAGAGATCTTACACAAAATCTGAGTTATTTGACAGAGATCGAAGACTCATAATTCCTCTTACTGTTCAGAATTCCTCTTACCCAAAATGACTGCTGCTAAATTTGCTCGTAAATTTAACGAAAAGTTGGGGTCCACATTTATGCATGTTTAAAATAATTAATAATATGTAAAAATGTATAAAAAGCCTGTAATAATCAATAAGCATTTAATGGAGGAAAGAACGTCTGTGTTAAATTTGAACAAAGACAATATGAAATGGTAAAATATTTCATTTTCGGATGAAAAACATTTTATTCTTGATTAACCAAATGGTTTTAACAGTTACTGGCACGATCTGAAGATAGCGAAAGACAGAGCAGATTTTTAAAAGGCAGATATGAATCGGGCATTTTAAAGGTGGATCTATGGTGCTCTGGGGAGATGTTTCTTCTGCAGGCAGAATAAATTTAATTTTTTTTTTTCTATTATTTTGAACATCAAGAGAATATCCCCAAATTTTATACGTGGAATTCTAAGATTTTTGTTAGATTTTAGAGAGGGGTGGGCGTGTGTGTGTGTGTGGGGGGGGGATATTTTTTTTTTCAACAAGACTTACATTTTTGCTTTACTTCTAGAACAGTATAAAATAGTTTGAAGAAAGAAACTTCGTATTATTGCCTTTCCCGTAGCCTAAAAGTTGAAAAAATCTTAACTTATCATATTAGAAAAGTGCATGCAAGTGGGAAGCAATTTTAAATATTTTAAATGTATTCAGAATATCATCTATGCTGTATGAAATGGTATTGAAACTGAATATATATATATATATATATATATATATAATGATGATGATTTATTAAGCGTAGTTGAAGCCAAGCAACAGATACAAGATCACTGAAACCATAAAGACCAATAAGAATAAAAATTTTCTTTATGAGGTGAAGCTCAGAAAGGTGAAAAAATTCATCAGGAGATGAAATACACATACTTAAAGAAACCAAATTTATTAATTAGCAGCCTGCATAACAAACGAAACTATAAACTAACTCAACAAAATCTTAACAGAAAAACTAAATCGAAATTTATGTTAAATTAATTTAAGAAACTTAAGAAAGGAAGGAAGAAGGCAGACGGCAAAACTTGTGACTTGCCAGTGGGGTTAAACTAGTTTCAAGCCGGCAACACTCCCCCAGCCTGCCAAGACCAGAATAGGAGTCATATGGATTTAAAAAAGCAAAATTTCGTAGCAGTTAAAAATAATGAAACTGAAACAACAATGAAATTTATAGATTGATTATTACGTGTTTAATAGTGTGATTAGATTTTTAAGAATAGTTGATAACTCAACAATGAAGAAACTGAATATTTAATGGGAAAAGAATCATTGCAAATTAATACAAAGTAAATGCAACAAGCCTTCTGCCTTTTTTTTATATTTTAATTTCACAATCCCACACAAACATCCAGCTAAACAACAACACCCATTCTCTGTAATCCAACATCTGCCCACCCAACCGCCACCTTTTTTAATGTCTTTTATTTTATTTATTTTTTTTTTTTTTTTCTTTTAAGTTACACTAATGTGTACACTTTTTTTTTTTTTTTTTTTTTTTATTGACAGAGACATGGTTATGGATATAAAATAAAAAATACAAAGTTTTTAGAAAAATCCACTTTAGCAGCGGCTTTGATCAGTTTATTAATATTCTTGTTTTTATACTTCGGAGAACATAAATTATTAATTCGAAATATGTAGTTAATGATGATGTTTCTACATACCGAAAGATGCAGATAGGAATTAAAATGTACAAAATAAAATTTAAGTAAAAAATCATTTTTTAAAATTAGAAGCTTTTTATTGTGAGGCCCTAAAAAGCATAAAATAAAATTTATTCTGGCAAAGACATGCTACAAAGAAATGAAAGTTTCAACACTAAGGAAATTTTAGAGAAAAGTATAAGTACTTTCCTTTTCAAGAGATGAAAATTTTTTAATGTTCAAAATATTTTAAAAATCTTTCGTGACCAATATTCTTAGTTATTCGTTTTTATATAATCGTTCGTTTGGCCAGAAATTTCAAATGTCTCGAAAGCTTTTTAAAATATTTTGAACATTAAAAAATTTTCATCTCTTGAAAAGGAAAGTACTTATACTTTTCTCTAAAATTTCCTTAGTGTTGAAACTTTCATTTCTTTGTAGCATGTCTTTGCCAGAATAAATTTTATTTTATGCTTTTTAGGGCCTCACAATAAAAAGCTTCTAATTTTAAAAAATGATTTTTTACTTAAATTTTATTTTGTGCTTTTTAGTTACAAAAAGAAAAAAGCTTCTTAAAAAAAACTAATTAAAATTTCTTAGGATATTTTGTAGACAACGGAAGATTGTCTTTTATCAATTGACATTTTTTTTTTCGATTATTTATCTGGAAAAAAAGTACTATATCGTCTTTCGAGGACCGAATCCAACGATCATTGCATTATCAGCATGACGTTCTAACCAAAAGTCTAACTGTCAAGAAAAACCATAGAACATTCTAGAAAAATCTCACAAATACTTATACAAAAGGAATATTGTTCTCGAATGCTTTTTAAAATATTTAGAATATTTAAAATGTTTCACCTTTTGCAAAAGTGAAATATCTATATTTTTCTTTAAAATTTTCTTGTTGTTGACACTTTTATGATTTTATAGCATGTCTCTGCAAGAATAAATTTTTATTTTGGGCTTTTTAGGGCTACACAATAATAATAAAAAAAAACTTTCAGTGTTATTTTTATTTATATTTTTACTAAAATTTTTTATTTTGTGCGTTTTAGTAACTCAAAAAACAGCTTCTTTAAATATTCCTTATGATAATGTGTAGACAATGAAATATTTTCTTTTATTAGTTGACATAGTTTCTATTAATGATCTGCAAAAAAGCAACACATCGGCTTGCAAGGGTCGAACCCACGAGCATCGCGTTATCACCATGACGCTCTAACCAAATGCGCTAACGAAGACGAAAAAGGTTGTTTAAATTTATATTAAAGTGGAGGCGCCTTCTTCTTCAGAATGACACAAAGGCAAGATGATAAAAATCCAGTTTCAATAAAATGCTTCTAAAAGAATATGTACATGTATATAAAACTTTTTATTTTGTGCTTTTTAATATCTAAAAAAAGCTTCTTAAAAAAACTCTTCAAAAATTCTTAGAATACTGCGTAGACAATGAAAAATTTCCTTTTATCATTTGACACATTTTCTATTAATTATCTACAAAATTTAACACATCGATCGTTCGGGGATGGAACTCACCACCATCGCATTAACGACGCTCTGACCAACTGAGCCAACGAGCGACTGTAAGAACTGCTGACATTTACTTTAAAGTTGCGGTACCATATGTATTAGCGTGACATGAAGACGCGATAACGAAATCCAGTTTCAATAAAAAGCTTATAAAAACTTTATTTATTTATTTATTTTTATTTAAATTTTTATTTTGTGCTTTTTAGTAACTAGATAAAAAGCTATTTAAAAAAACTCTTCAAAAATTATTAGGATACTGTGTACACAACGATATATTTCCTTTTATCAACTAACACCGTTTCTATTAATTATTTGCAAAAATTAACATGACGCTCTAACCAACTGAGCCATTAAGAAATACAATGAATTGCTTACATTTTTTTTTCGTCTTGTTTTTTATCGTGACAGAAAACGCGATGACAAATTCAACTTCATATAATAATATAATATATATATATATATATATATATATATATATATATATATATAAAGCTTCTAAAAATATTTATTTATGTATTTTGTACTTGAAACTTTTAATTTTGAGCTTTTTTAACATCTAAAAATGTTTTGTGTTTTCTAATATAAAAAAAAAAAAAAAACTTCTTAAAAATTGTTTTCGCAAAATTCTTAAGATATTGTGTAGTCAACGAAAAATTTTCTTTTATCAATTGACACCTTTTCTAGTAATTATCTTCAAAAATTAACACTCCGTACCTCCCGGGGACCGAACTCGCGACCACTGCGTTATTAAACTGACGATCTGACCAACTGAGCCACGTAGCCACAAACGGGACGGCTTATATTTACTTTAATTGTTTACTAGCGTGATAGGAAGACACGATGACCAAATCAATTTCATATAAAAAGCTTCTAACTAATAAAAAGCTTCTAAAAAATTTTATTTATTTATTTATTTTTACTTACATTTTAATTTTGTGCTTTTTGTAACTAGATAAAAAGCCGTTTAAAAACTTTTGAAAAATTATTAGGATACTGTGTACACAACGAAATATTTTCTTTTATTAATTGACACTTTTTCTATTAATTATTTGCAAAAAACACCTCGGCCTGGCGAGGATCGAACACACGACTCTCGCATTATCAACATGACGCTGTAACTAGCTGATTCATTAAGAAATACAATGAGTTGCTTACATTTTTTTTTTTTTTTTTTTTTTTTTAATATATATAATGGAAGCGTCTTGGTTTTTTAACGTGACAAAAAGTCGATGACAAATCCAATTTCATATAATAGTAATATATAATGTTTATATATACATATATATAAAGCTTCTAAAAATATTTTTTAATGTATTTTTTACTTAAAACATTTTATTTTGTGCTTTTTTAATATCTAAAATGTTTTGTGTTTTCCACTATCTAAATAAAAAAAAAAAAAATGCTTCTTAAAAAAAACTCCTCAAAAAATTCTTAGTGCAAGCAACGAAAAGTTGTCTTGTTTCAATTAACACCTTTTCTACTAATTATCTGCAAAAACTAACACGCTGGACCTTCCAGGGACCCAACTCACAACCACCGCGTTATTAACAGGACGCTCTTACCAACCGAGCCACAGAGCGACAAACGAATCAGCTTATATTTACTTTAAAATGAAGGCGCCTTGTTTACTAGCGTGACACGAAGACACGATGACAAAGTCAATTTCAATTAAAAACCTTCTAACTAATAAGTTTACTTTAAATCTAAAATCTTGCCATTTTTCATAGATGTCTGCGTAAATGTTATTACTATCAAAGATTATTTTCAGATCTAAAACGTTAGTTGATTGATTAGTTAGAGTATTTTGAGATAGCTTTAAGTTAGATGGATAATTTAATGAAAAGTCATTTTGTGATTTCTTGTTAAGATAAAATATAATAATGTCATCTATGTAACGATAAAGCCGGACATAATCATAACGAAATTGCTTTTCATAATAATAAAGATAGAGATCTGCCAAAATACTGGAGCTGCTACCTCCTTCTGGGATTCCTAGTTGTTGCAAATAGATATTATTGTTGTGGAAGATATAATTATTATGAATAACAAAGTTAAGAAGTGTTTTGAATTTTTCTGCTTTAAAATTGCGAGTAAGATTAATTTGAGTTTTATATTCATGAAAAAGACTGTAAATGATATTATTAAGATCTGATAACTCAATATTATTGAAAAGATCTTGAAAGTCAAAAGTCATAATATTGTCTATCGAATCGAGCGATTTAATGTATTGAATTAATTGAAAGCTATTTTTAAGACAGTGTAAATTATCAACTTTGCAAGTACAAGGCAGATATGAATCGGGCATTTTAAAGGTGGATCTATGGTGCTTTGGGGAGCTGTTTCTACTGAAGGCAGAATGAATTTAGTAATTTTAGTAATTTTTTCTATTTTTATTAACATTAAGAGAATATCCGCAAATTTCAAACGTGGAATTCTCAGATTTTTGTTAGATTTTGAGGGGTGATAATATTTTTTTCAACAAGACTTACATTTTTGCTCTACTTCTAGAGCAATAGGAAATAGTTTGAAGAAAGAAACTTTTGTATTATTGCCTTTCCCGTGGCCTAAAATTTGTAAAAGCTTTAACTTATCATATTAGATAAGTGCATGCAAGTGGAAAGCAATTTTAAATAGTTTATATGTATTTAGAATATCCTCTATGCTGTATGAAATTATATTGAAACTGAATGTTAAAAAAAGAGTATCTATCTATCTATATATATATATATATATATACCAGAGAGAATGTCTGACTGTTTCACCCTAAAAAGAGATAAAATATTAATTTAAAGAAAAACTGAAAAAGAATTACCAAGATTCGAGATGTCCTTATAATTGTTAACACCTGAAAAATCATTTTTTTGACCGTATTTAAAGTTTTTTAAGATAGAAAAACGATAAAACTTTTTAAATATCGTCTATTATTGAAATTCAAATTAATAAAAAATATATTTGTTTAAATAATAGTGTTCAGTTTTTAGTTAATATAGAAAAAACGGGTGTCCTTATAATTATGAGAACCAGTGTATATAAAGTATTGGATTTGTGAAAATTTTTTACCTCATGTTTTGGATAAATTTTCCCATTATAGATCAAGTATCTATATAACCAATGATTGAGATTTAACCAAACATGATATTTAGTTGGACCTTGACTTTCAAATTTGTGCTGATTATCGCAGGCGTCCATTCAAAAATGAGTTTTGGGAGTCTCTCCTATGACATGCGCATAAAATGTCCAAACCAAATGAGCTGTTTTCCCTCAATTTTCTGGACAATATTCTTCACCACATTCATCATTTCTCTGAATAGCTCATTATGAATTCTTTCTAATTTCGACTTTCGAGCAGATCTTCTCCTGTAGTCCATTTCCATAGCCAATAATCTTTCTCTCTGTCTCTTTTTCAAATTCTAGGTTTCGGAACCATATAGAACAATACTCTGAAATATTGTTCTGTAAATGTTTCTTTACGTATTTGCAATAATATTATTGCTCCACAGAACTGAGTTCAGCATGCCGATAACCTTTCTGCCTTCGACATTTCTCTTGTCAATTTCTCTATCCGAGGAACCATCTGTTTGTACGATTGATTCCAAATATTTAAAATGACCAATAGTTTCTATTCTAAACTCCTCTAAGTCAATATTACTCAACGGGTTTGTACTCAAATATTCGGTTTTCGATTCATTTATAGTTAGTTCCCGTTTCTGATGCTTTTCATTCAATTTTCGCAGCGCAAAAGCTGCTTCCTCATCATTTTGGACAATGATCACTTGATCATCCGCAAAAAGCAAATTATTTAACGATGTACTTGGCGTTAAATGAAGTCCCACATTACCACACGTTTGTTATCATTGTCTCAGGGCCACCTTAAGATAAATCTTAAGTAAGGTTGGAGATATACTACATCCTTGTAAGAACCCTTTCGTCTTGAAACTTCTCGATATAGTTTTCCTCATCTTAATATGATACGTGTTTTAGTCATAAATTCTTAATGTGATACTTGTTGTGTTCAAGGTACTGCTAATTATAACTATTTTCATAAATTATTGTGATTTTAAATTTTTCGAAAACCGGAAATCAAAAATGTTTACTTATCCAATAATTTCTTCTATTGAACATAGAAGAAAATAAAAATATAAACAATAGATAATTAATTTAATCTCTGTTAATATAAAGCTACTCAATATAGACCTAACTACTCATTTATACAGCTAATGGTAATTATAATTAAAGTTCAACATTAAAATGCTGTAAAGGAAGAACTACGGCTTAGAACTATCTGAAATCTGAACTGAATATAATTACAGAAAATGTGAAATGGTATGGCATAAGAAAATAAAATATTTCTAAGTTTTAGCAATTAATGACGCTTAAATGGATTGAAGTGCCACGATATAAATGGGTCAAGTGTTTCTAAATCACGATAGACGGTTATGACGTGAGCTACACGTTTAAACCAAATGTACCATTTACGCTACCATACTCTATGGTAGTTCTAACGTTCCATACATACTTCTTTACAGAAAAAATGACTACCAAGTCATTTGAAATTTACGGCTCTGTTAGTTTAAAGCTGATTTACTATGGCAAGGTCATACCAAATTCGATGCGAAAAATCTGTTTTTAACTGTCCTGAGGCCAAATAGCACATAAAAATCAACAATGAAATAAGTTTTTAATTATTCTCAAAATAAATACTGCAAAAATAAGAATAATAATAATAATAAAAGAAAAAGAAAGAAATCGGTTATTAATTATCGCTAGATTTCCGAAGTCGTATTTTATAGACTGTACACAATTTTCTGTCATAGCTGAAAACCAGCATATTACATAACAACACGAAGTGTAATAGTGGTCATGTGAAAATTGTGTTGCGTAATGCACGCCATTAATTCAACAAATTAACAGTTGGACAATTAAATATAACATTTTTTAGATAGCTTTAAATCCAGTAGTCACAAAGGTTAAAATCAGGGATATTGTCAACCAGGCTGAAAAATGATAGCTAGTAATTCTAACATTTTCAAAAAATTTTATGAGTAGCTGCTTATCTAAATTTAAAAAGTGCGGAGGAACGCAAAAAATATACCTTTACACGCACAATTTTAACGTGTGTTAATGCCGTGGTCACTCAAAAAACTCTCATAAAATACGTTACTCTCATAACATTACCATCGTTGGTCAGGTGTACATGTAACAGAAAACCAGTGTACATGTGTAACCGGTGTACATACGATGTACGTATGAAAACAGGTGTACATGTAACAGTAACCCGTCTCCTCAAAAATAATGGCTCTACGATAAACGATACCATCAATCCGTACCGTACTATATAATTAACTTTAGAGAATGAAGAGATACTGGTTCGTGTGCGAACGTATTTTACGTTCCCCTATTCTGCAATTCTGTGTATTTACATATCCTTGGATATGAAAATGGACTTAATCTACCTTTAAAATGTTACAGCTTCACATTCATGCGAGCCAGAAATTTTAGAGTATCCTTTCCACTTACTGCCAAGTTAGCAGAAAGTGGAAAGCAAGAAATTTTAGAGTAACCGTTCCACTTACTGATAAGTTAGCAGAAAGTAATTCGGAACATGATAAATTTAACATGGATAGCAATTCAGGATGTTTCATACAATTTCATGCATTTCCGAAATTCGGGGAATACTCCATGTTCGTTTGCATAAAACTTTTCGTCTCTGCTTGGAATGCTGTGACCATATGTTCTACTTACTTCAAAGTAACTTTTTCTCGTTCAGCTAGATTTCACTTCATAGAACATGTCTCGTCGAATTTCTTAATTATTTTCTCCAGTCCTTCAGCAAGATTTGGACAAGTATTAGGCAAGAATTGACAAGAATTTATATACAGCCTTTTTTTCCAACCATAAGCGTGCGAAAATTCTTAGAGATACAAGCATAGAGTCAGCGTTCTTTTAAAAGAGCTTCAATGAACAGAGAGCGATCCTTCATTGAGAGAGCGTGATGAGCTTCTCAGACGACATATATATAAAGGAAACGCCCTTTACTTCGCGTTTTATAACAAGTACAATGCATCGTGCACATGTTAAGTCTTTTATTTTGTGTATTATGATGTTTAAAGCGTCATCTTTTGCAAAATTTTGAAACTTTTTTTTTTCTTAAGTTACACCATTCATCATTTCTTCGAAAAATTTGAGTTCAAATTTCAGGCAATTCTGAGCAATGATTTTTTTTTTACAGCTTTTTGAAAGTTGAACTTTAAATGTAATAACCTTGTATAGGATGGCTATACGTAAATTTCTGTTATAAACTTCATCCTACTGCTAATACAGTTAGATAGATTGCAACTAAATTTGTTATGTAGATTTTGAAAAGTATTAAATTTGCATTTTGATTGATTTTAGTGCTTAAAAAAAATCCTTATTATACTGCTTAGTATACGTTTAAAATCAATATTTAACCAATTAGAGTGGAGATATTTAGTTTTATGATAAAATCACACGTATTTCTAGTTCGTTTTCTCATCGTATATATATATATATATAGTTCAACAAAAAAAACTTTTAAACACCTATTAAACATTAAAAAATAAAAATAAATAAAAAATTAAGAGACAAAGTTAATTTAAATTAAAATGTACATATAAAAACCTTTAAAAAAATTAAAAAAATATAAGTTGACGTTTCGAAACTCGCCCTAATTTCATCATCAGTACTAAAACAACATCTCTGCAAACTTGCATATACACTCAAAGAATTTATAGAAGAATAAAAGCCTGATGTGCTAAACGCTTTTAATACCATTAATAAACACTTTTTAACACCATTATACGAGATACAATAAATAATGTATACATTGTATGTTTCAGGAATTAACTATATGAATTCATAATATTAGTATTTCGAATTTTAATATGTAATTTGCATACAAATTCATCTGTTTTCTATCATTTGGATTAACTGCAAGAAGTCATTAAACGCATAGATGATTCAAAATTTCATGTTTCATTCGTGTACATTCAGATTTGATTAAAATTAAATTTTATCAGATAAATGGAAAATTATAGATTTCAATTACTGAACGCAATTACAAACTAAATCAGTCTTACAAATCAAGGCATTTTCTGAATATTCATAGTTTTCACTGAAGAATTGTATTCGGTTTGAATTTAATTGTACCATAAATTTTGTTCGAAGGATCTATACATATTATATTTCACTGGATTTCAAAATATGAAATTGACACAATATACGTCTGAAGAAGCTGCACATATTCTAATAAGGACACATAGAAATAAGGCGATACTACGTTTATCTTAATTTAAAAATATTTATCTATTAACTTGAAAATAATCTACTTCAGGAAATAAAATTTCCCATTGAAATAAATGCAATAATTTTCATAGATACTTTAACTTAAAAATTGGTAAGGAAAGTTTGAAATTTTGAAAAAGTGTAACTATTATTAATTCTTATACTATACACCTTTTCTGCAGATTCAGAATCCATTTGCACTGAAGACGGCACGCTAAAGGCTGCCGAAACAGCTGTATGCATTTTGAATATTTTTCTTTGGCGTTTCTGACGTAGCAGTTTATTCGGGTTTTAATATTCCAACGCCAAGTCTCCTGTTATTATTATTTATTATAACATGTATGTATTTATTACAAATATATCAGATCAAAAGAATGTATATATGTATATATATATTTGTATATGCATATATATATTGTTTTGCATTTTTTTTTAGATTGATTTTAGCAAAACTCAGAAATGTAAATGGATAACGATATTGCGTTAGTATAATAAAATTATTAAATAGTAAACAGATAGAAATAATGGTTCAACATTTCATGCACACATACACACATAATAAGTGTCAGTTAGGTAAGCATAGTTGCATAAAACATTTTTGGTTCTAAGGTTTCATCTTTTTCTTTTTGCTGTTTCTTATTACTAAAATTATAAAATAAACATAAATTAGAATCAATTAAGAACAATTTTGTATAAATTGTTATTGCAAAAAATAATTTTAAATGCTTAACATTTTGGGCATGTTACAGTCGGCAGCAAAATTACTGAACCACACATCCACACGTTCCATGTTCCATATACAAGGTCTGTCCAGAAAGTAATGCGCCCATTTTTATTTTAAATTTGATGAACCGATTCGTACAATTATTCAATATTCTTCGAAGTACATCCCTCTTGCTTCAGCACACTTGTTCCAACGCGATTTCCATGTTTTATATGCGTCCTGGAAGTCCGTCACGGGGATCTCCTTTAGTAACCTCGTCGCAGCCGCCTTGATGTGCTCCAGGGTCACCAAATGCTGACCTTTGAAGTCAGGCGGGGACAAATCAGGACTGGCTTCCTTTTTGGAGTCAATTTGAGCAGGTGCATAAAGATGAAGATATCGCACCGGAAGATAAATTTCAGTATTTAGTGCAAGCCACGGTTGCTGGTACCCGTGCAAGAGAAGTGGTTGAAAGTTTTCCGCCATCTGGCGCCAATTACGAAAAAGCGATTGAAAGCTTGAAATCTCGCTTTGGAAGAGATGACCTCTTAGTCGAAGTGTACGTTAGACAGTTACTAAAATTAATTATAGCAATGCAATTTTGAAAATTTGAAAAGTAAAGTACCCACTGCTGCGGGTTTATTAACGGCCACTTCAAATAGAGAGGTGAAGAAATCTTGCGTTTTTTGTGATGGTAAACATTGAAGTTCATATTGTTTTTCAGCTCAGAAAATGAGTTTAGCAGAAAAAAAAAAAAAAAAAAAATTAAAGATAAACGATGTTGCTTTGCCTGTTTATCGCCAACTCATACTGTTAAGAAATGCCGATCAGTTCTAATATTCGTGATCTGTTCTAAAAAGCTTTTTCCTCTAATGTGTGATGTACTTGATTCACAAAAAAGGGCTGTAGAAAAGAAAGAAGAAAAACCTGCAGAAAATGTTGTTAGTATGTCCAATTTCAACAGACGGAGTCCAAGCATATTTCTTCAAACCGTGAAAGCCAAATTGATCTCTGGCAATACAGAGAAAACTGTGAGATTTCTCTTTGATTCCACATTGCATAAGTCATATATTCTGGAAAGTGTAGCCAAAGAAATGAATTATATACCTATTCTCCAAGAGAAAATGGGTCATTCCCTTTTTGGCGGCGTTATTACTAACGAGGTCAAGAATAACTGCTATAAAGGGACATTGAAACATTTGAAAGAAAAATTTTGGCAGCAATTTTGAAGTTTTGGATCAGTCTACAATATGTGAAAATGTTAGACCGGTTTTTAAAGGCCCTTGGATAAAAGAGTTAGAAGAAAATGAGATTAATTTAACGGACATTGGCGACAGATGTGAAGCGATCGATATTCTCGTCGGAGCTGACGTCATGGGGAAAATGTTGACAGGAAAAAGAAAGGTCTTATCATCGGGTCTCGTGGCTTTAGAAACATACTTTGGTTGAACTTTAATGGGAAAAGTACCGCCTGGAAAGCCTCGGAAGAAAACTTGGCGATGTCAGTGTTATCGCTATATGTAAATGAAGCTGAAATCTCAAATCTATGGAAGTTGGATTTAATTGGAATCTATAATCCTATTGAGAAGAAGTCCAAATACGAGACTGATATTCAGACTAAAGAGCATTTTTTAGAAACAGATAAGTCTGATGATAAGTCGCCTTTACCCGACAACTTGAGTGTGGCGAAGAAACGGCTCGAATACACAACAGCAAAGCTTATAGCGATGAACATGTATGAAAAATATGAAGATGTTCTTCTGAGCTGGATTAATGAAGGCATAATTGAGGAAGTTCCCAAGAACGAAGTAAACTCTTATGGCAATTACTTACCTCATCGTGCTGTAATAAAACCTAGTAGCAGCACTACTCCAGTTCGCCCAGTGTTTGAGGCTTCAGCTAGATTAGCAAATTATCCTTTTTTAAACCAATGCTTGGAATGTGGTCCTAATCAAATGGAACTTATCCCAGATATTTTACATCGATTCAGAGAAAATAAATTTGGCGTTATCGCCGACATTAGGAAAGCTTTCCTGCAAATAAGCATTCGTAAACAGGACAGAGATTTCCTGCGTTTTTTATGGTGGGAAAACTTAGAAGGAAAGAAACTAAAAGTTTTTTGCCATACAAGAGTTGTTTTTGGTGTTAAATGCAGTCCTTTCCTTTTGGCTGCGGTAATTGAGTATCATATTCGGCGTTGTAATGGATTTGAAGAATCTTTAAAGAAATGCTTTTAGAGAGTTTCTACGTAGATAATGTCGTTACCAGCGTTAATAACAACGAAGAATTAGATAAGTTTATCGTTAATTCTATAGCTTTAATGGGCAAAGGTTGTTTTGATCTTAGAGAATGGGAATGGTCTGGCGACTGTAATGAGACTAGTTCTAAGAAAGAGACTCAAGTATTAGGTCTTATTTGGAATAAGAGCTGGACACATTGAAAATTAACATGAAATGGTTAGACAACATTAATATGGAAAAAGTAACAAAAAGAAGTATGTTATCTTTCGTCCACAAAGTATTTTATCCTTTTGGCTTCACCTCACCAGTCATGCTTTGTCCAAAAATAATGTTACAAAAGGCATGGAAACTAGGAACGAGTTAGGATGAAGAGATAACTGGTGAGCTTCATAAAGAGTTTATGCAGTGGTTTCAAGAACTGAAGTATTTAACTGATATACAGATTCCTAGGTTTATTCGAGTATCTTCCGAAGATTTAAGCAACTGCACTATTCATGCGTTTGTTGACGGAAGCAAAGATGCCTATGGTGCAGTTACATTCCTTAGAGTAGAGGATGATAATCAAGTTAATTTATTTTTACTAGCAGCAAAGTCTCGAGTGGCTCCATTAAGAACTGTAACTATTCCTAGAATGGAGCTTCTAGCTGCTGTAATTGGAGCGAGACTGACGAATTCGGTTATTGAAGCTCTTGGTTGGAGAAATGTTATGACGCATTACTGGAGTGATTCTACAATGGTTCTTGCATGGATACAGCGGGAAGAAAATTGGACCGTTTTTGTAAGAAATAGAGTGCAGGAGATCAGAAAACTGAGGGATCCTTCATCATGGAGACATAAAACGGGGGAGAAGAATGCTGCAGACTTGCCCTCCAGAGGAGGCAAAACAAAGCATCTAGTCTCATCAAAATTGTGGGAGGGTCCACAATGGATGAAAGATGTTTCTGAATTTCGAACAATGATGGATTTCTCCAATCGCGATTGAAATGAGGAAGAAATTGAAAAGGAAAAACCTAGGAAAACTTGTATACTGACAAATACTGAAGCTATTGTTGATGAAGACTGGTACTATAGATATTTTTCTAGTTATGATAGAATTATTCGTCTTGTTGCATGGAACCTTCGTTTCAAGCACAACTGCAAGAATTTAAATTAGAGGAAGCATGGTGAATTGACAGCCTCAGAAATTCATGAAGCAGAAATGAAGGTTTTACTTCTAATTCAGAATGAGTTTTTTTCTCAAGAAGACGAAAAGAGATTGAAAACATTGCAAAAGTTTAAAGACGAGCTTGGTGTCATTCGTTTGAAGACCAAAATTATTTGTCGAAAGGATAGTGAAGATTTTCTTAAACCTATTGTTCTTCCATCAAAACATGAAGCGGTAAAACGGCTAATTTATAAAGCACATGTTGAGAACTACCATGCTGGTGTCCAGGTACTATTAAATATACTTCGAGAAAAGTATTGGATCCTAAACGGCAGATAGGCGGTGAAGAATGCTGTAGCCAGCTGCACTGCATGCAAAAGATTTCGGTCAAAGAACTTAGAAGTAATCAGTCCTCCACTTCCAGACCACTTCCAGTTAAAGATGCTGCAGTTTTTCAGATAACTGGTGTTGATATGGCTGGGCCATTATTTCTCAAGGATAACAAGAAAAGCAGGGTTTTAATTTTTACTTGCGCAGTATACAGAGCGGTCCATTTGGAGCTTGTTACTGCTGATTCAACAGATGAGTTCTTAATGGCTTTTAGATTTACAGCTCGCAGAGGAAGATGCTCTACTGTATACTGTGACAATGGTTCAAATTTTGCCGGAGCAGCCAACTATTTCAAGAAACTAGACAGGGAACGCATACGAAAACATGGAGTTGTCAACTCAATTGATTGGATGTTCAATCCCCCAACTGCTGCTTGGTGGGGCGGTTGGTGGGAGAGATTAATTCGAATTCTAAAAGATCTCTTGAAAAGAGTATTAGGACTGGCACGTCTTGATTACGAAGAAATGATGACGGTTTTAGCTGAGTGTGAGAGGGTAATCAACTCAAGACCACTTACTTACATCTGTGAAGAGGATGCTGTAAAACCTATTTCGCCATCGATGTTCATCCAAGATATGCATGAATGCAGTCTTCCTGATTTGGATGCTGTTGAGCAAAATTTTTTGTGTAAAAGGCTGAAATACAGACAAACCATTCTCAAAGATTTACGAAGCCGTTTTAGATCTGAGTATCTTGGTGCTCTTATTCTACGAAAAAGAAAAAGCAAAAAGTCAGCCAAACATACCGTTACTGTTGGAGAAATTGTTATGGTGGGAACCGATAATAAAAAGAGAATCTACTGGCCTTTAGGTCGTATCACTGAGGTTATACCAGGTAAAGACGGACAAGTACGACTTGTTTAAGTGCAAACTTTCCAAAAGGAGCTCTTAAGCCCGATTCAAAGTCCGATCCCCTAGAGATAACATCTTCTGATGATCTTCCCACACCGATGACTCTCAGTAAAGTTAAAAATTCAGATAACATTTCCAAAGTTTCAGACAGTACTACTAGTGAGCAGATGAAGTTTAGTAGAGTTGGCAGAAGAATTAAAGTGCCGGAAAGACTCAACTTGTAGATTATATTAGATATTGTTGATCATTCTGCTATTTATTTTACTTTTTCTTTTTTATATTTTTTAAATGTAATGTTGCCATATTTGTATCAGAGTTGTTTGACTAATAGTTTTTATGTTTTGATTATTATTTATAATCAAAAGGTGGGAGGATGTTGAAAATGTATTATTATGTCTATTATTTATTTTATGAATATTATTATTATTGGATGGCAATGTTGGTTAAAAAAAATATGATACTTGGTCTCGTTTAATCGAGAGCTCGTGTGTATTAAAATTTTTACAATAAGTGATTTTCTGTTTTTGAGCAGTAGGTTTTTTTTCCATTGGGAATAAAGATTTTTGTATTTTTCAAATGGTTTCTTTTCGTAAATAATATTCAACGTAGCTGTGTTCTTTTTTACTGTTATTTGAATTTTTAGAAAAAGCGCAGTACGTGTTATTCAAATGTGTAGCCGCTTTGAAGGTAAAAGTGCGAATATTTCATTTACTGGCGTCCATAGATAACACTAGTTTTTTAGAAAGCAGAAAGAAACGGTGATTTTCCTTAGGTAGCTTTAACACTACCAATTTTACTGTAAGAGAAGATGCATTATTATGGTGAAGCATGGGTCCTCTTACATTCACTTCTTGAAGAATTTCTGAAAGAAACTTAGTGGTGTACTAGTAAGATGTAACTGGCCTTTGTCCCTCCAGCTTAATAGCTTTGGTGAGTCGTTTACCGTTATCGTTTACTTCTGAAGAAAACGGTATACATTATTTTTTTTTCATTTATCGTTATATTTTCACCATTATTATTTTGAGGTCAATTTTAAAAAACAATACCTTATTTACTTGACGTGCTGAAACATCAAAAAACGATATCTGTGTTTCATTATTAGTTATTAATTTAGAAAGAAGGCAATATTCACCATTATTAAGTAATTTTAAAAATATTTTACAGATTCTGACAGTCCGCTTTCTGCTGTTCTGTTAAATTTTGGGAGAACTAGCGACAAATAACTTTTTTATAAGCATTTCACCGTGAATAATTTTATAGCATAGCTGCATATTTAGTGTTAAATGTTTTTATTTACATTTGATAATTTCAGCGATAATGATCGTTTAACAGTTTCTGCAACGCCGACACATTGTCTGAAACTACACTACTGTCCATTAAAATTGCAACACCAAGAAAGAATGCGAATATCTGAATAATATTTATTGGGAATATACATTATAGTAGGAAGAACAATTGATTAAATTTTCAGGAAGTCTTGAGTAAAATATCCTGAAAAAACAGTGCATAAATTAGCGAACACTGGGTGCAATAACTACACTTATCTACCTAGGCATTGAATCGAACAGCGATTGGGTGACATATTCGAGTACAACACTTCATGAAGCTACAGGATGCCACACTTCATAGAGTTACTGGTGAGTGGTGGAGAGTCAGTCGCTTTTTAATGATTAAACATACATTTTCATTGGCGCGAGATAAGGAGAACGCGCTGGCCGGAGCATCCGTTAAACTCTATATCAAGAAAGGCCCGTAAAATACAGACAACTTGCGGTCGTGCATTATTCTGCTTAAATATTGCGCTACGGAGGCCTTGAATATAGAACAGAGGGGCGGGCCTTAGCTCACCAGAAATTTAATGGCCGCTATTCAGAGTGCTGGGAATGCGAACAAGAATTGATCGAGACGTATATCCAGTGGGACCAAATACCATCACTGCAAGTGATGGACAGCGTGACCTTGTCGAATCCCAGCTGGCAATGTACATTATTCACAATGTTGCTAAATACGGATAAGGCAATCTTGATAATGTAAAAAAGATTATGATTTGTCTGAAAGATGACTTCACGTCATTTCTGCGTCCAGGTTCGTCATTTATCACACATTATAGGGGCACATATCAGTGATGCAGTTTTGAGGGTAATCGAAATTTTGGTAGTTGCATACTGGGTCTCTACCTGGAGTGATGGTATGCGATACCATTGGATACACGCCTCGAACAACTGTTGTTATCATTCCCACAACTCTGAATATACACCATTACATTTCTGATGAGTTAAGACCCATTGCCCTGACATAGATTCAAGGCCTCTGAGGCGCAATATTTAAGGAGGACAATACACGACCGCACAGCAAGTTGTCCGTATTGTCCTGATCTTCCTTGATGCGGAATATGTTCGACTGTTGCTCTGGCCAGCGCGTTCTCCTGATCTCGCACCAATGAAAATGACTGTTTAATCATTGAAAAGCGACTGGCCCCCAACCACTCACCAGTAACTACGATCTATGAATTTTGGCATCGTGTTGAAGCTTCAGGAAATACTTTACCCGTACATGTTATCAAATCACTGTTTGATTCAATGTCTTTGCAGATAAGTTCTGTTTTCGCTCACAGAGGTCGCTGCTTCATGCACTACTTTCTCAGTACATATTATTCCAAACTTCCTGAAATTTTAATCAATTGTTCTTCCTACTATAATGTATGTGCCAAATAAATATCATTATTATATTCGCATTCCTTCTTGGTGTTGCAATTTTAATGGACAGTCGTGTAATAACTGTCAAAGTCCATCCTTTGTATTCTTCATGCAGAAAGGAATTCGACTTCTTCGAAATTCTGTTAACCATCTGAATAAAATGGCACGAGATGGGGCTTCATTGTTATATGCTAATTACAGAAAAATTCTTCTTGGTTTAGCATGACTTTATATATATATATATATATATATAATAATATAAAACCATTTTCCTTTCATTCAAAATTATTCTACGATAGCTATATTGGAATTGCTGCTACAAATTATGACCTCTGGTCATAAAACAGTTCAAATTTACATAGTTAACTGTAATATTTGTAGCACCTATTGTCTACTTCTATCTCAAAATTTTCAGCGTTAATCTCGTAAATTCGTGTTGTACCAAGTTTTACGTTCATATAATTATAGTGATTATGCATGTCATTTAAAAATTGCAAATAGTTTTTCAAACTTAAAAAAAAACTAGTTCATATTAAATTATCGAAATTTTCCGATTTTGTTTCCATTGAAACTGATTTGCATTCTGTATCGCATTTCAAATTTCAGAGAATACGGTTCTGTAGCCTGCTACAGGTTCTCATTCGGAAAATCAAATTAACCAGTCATGTGCAGATTTGTTAACTACTATAAATAATAATATAGTGTTGCAACAGTAATGAAGACTCCTAAAAAATATCACAGCATGCTATGATAAATATAAAACTTAACGCAGTAAATGTATTCTCTTTCCTTCTTTTAGTGATATAAAAGTAGAGGATATACAAAATCAGATCGAAATAAATGCATAAAAAGCAAATGAAACCTGATTTATATCTTACTCAAAATAACAATGAATAACGATAGTATAACAAATAGTTGACTTTGTTTTAGTTAAATGGATATCATTCGAGAACTGATGGCTTTAAATTTTCGTAATTTAGAATAGTAATAATTCAATAAATGTAATGAAGCATAAATTTAAAAGAATCCATTACTGGTACAATTATCGACTGCTGGTACACTTACTTGAAGTGTTTTACCTTGCTAAATAAAATTCGTGTTCTGACAACAGGTTACAGAATATATATATATGTGTGTGTGTGTGTGCACATCTATACCAGATATAAAAAGATTTTAATTTTAATATAATTTTGTACTTCAGTAACACATATTAATAAAAAAGCTAAAGAAACCAAATATTTCATTTTTTATGAAAATGTATTTATGCAATTACTGGAATTTATATCTATCTATCAATCAATATTTATATCGATGTTACATTTTTAATAGATGGAGATAAGTATATAGTTGCGACATTTACTTAAAAAAAGAAAATTGTGTTTGCGTAATCTTGAAATAAAAAAGATGAAAAAATCAATCATGTTTCTTCAATAGATAGAAAATATTATAAATGATTATAATGTATTTTTAAAATTATTTCTTTACGTTTTCCCTATTTTAAAAATACGTATTTTAACATTATCAAATTGTGCTATCATAAGTATTACTTCCTCAAAAAATGAATTTAAAGCTCCGAGATTTTTTTTTTTTTTTTAACATTCATATTCCATATTTAACAGGCAAGTTTCAACTTCCAATTTCTCTTCTATTGAACTTAAAAATAGTGAGAAAAGTAATGTTATGAAATATTTCGTTTCTGTTGAAACTTTTAGAAATTTCGTAATCAACTAGAACCCTTTTATGAATATATATATATATATATGAATGAAATAAAAATTTATTGAAGTAAATCAAGTAAAAATGCGTAAGCTTGAAATAAAACTATCTACATCCTATTATGCCCTCTAGTAACATTTAACGTTTTATAGTCTATAATAAACTTATACGCAATCTTTAATATTTCCTCTCATGCAGTTAAATTTATTTTAATAGAATTCGTTGCAAATGAAACTCTGTGTAAAATTTATTTTTGAAATAAGATTTTACGAAAATCTTTAATAAGTCTAATATTTGTTTAATTCAATTCCAAAATTTGTTTACAGTTTTATTTGAGTATCTGAATTACGAATAATCTTATTGTCCTTGAACTTTGAAACTTAGCTCAGCATTATACTGATTTTTGCGTTATTTTAAAATTTATCATTTTTACCCACTTGCATGTTGGTAATATAACTTTATCATTCGAAAAGACGATTTAACCTTTAAGACCAAACAATTTTTTTTTTAAATTTATAATTAAGGTGCAGGTGATTATAATTAAAATCATGATTTCAAATCGCTATAATTTTAAAACCACTGATCAGAATTGCTCGAAAGTCTAATATTTGTTTAATTAAATTCCAAAATTTGTTTACATTTTTATGTGAGTATCTGAATTACGAATAATCTTATTGTCCTTGAACTTTGAAACTTAGCTTAGCATTATACTCATTTTTGCGATATTTTAAAATTTATCATTTTTACCCCCTTGCATGCTGGTACTATATAACTTTATCTTTCGAAAAGACGATTTAACCTTTAAGACCAAACAATTTTTTTTTTTTTAATTTATAATTAAGGTGCAGGTGATTATAATTAAAATCATGATTTCAAATCGCTATAATTTTAAAACCACTGATCAGAATTGCTCGAAAGTCTAATATTTGTTTAATTAAATTCCAAAATTTGTTTACATTTTTATGTGAGTATCTGAATTACGAATAATCTTATTGTCCTTGAACTTTGAAACTTAGCTCAGCATTATACTGATTTTTGCGTTATTTTAAAATTTATCATTTTTACCCACTTGCATGTTGGTAATATAACTTTATCTTTCGAAAAGACGATTTAACCTTTAAGACCAAACAATTTTTTTTTTAAATTTATAATTAAGGTGCAGGTGATTATAATTAAAATCATGATTTCAAATCGCTATAATTTTAAAACCACTGATCGGAATTGCTCGAAAGTCTAATATTTGTTTAATTAAATTCCAAAATTTGTTTACATTTTTATGTGAGTATCTGAATTACGAATAATCTTATTGTCCTTGAACTTTGAAACTTAGCTCAGCATTATACTGATTTTTGCGTTATTTTAAAATTTATCATTTTTACCCACTTGCATGTTGGTAATATAACTTTATCTTTCGAAAAGACGATTTAACCTTTAAGACCAAACAATTTTTTTTTTAATTTATAATTAAGGTGCAGGTGATTATAATTAAAATCATGATTTCAAATCGCTATAATTTTAAAACCACTGATCAGAATTGCTCGAAAGTCTAATATTTGTTTAATTAAATTCCAAAATTTGTTTACATTTTTATGTGAGTATCTGAATTACGAATAATCTTATTGTCCTTGAACTTTGAAACTTAGCTTAGCATTATACTCATTTTTGCGATATTTTAAAATTTATCATTTTTACCCCCTTGCATGCTGGTACTATATAACTTTATCTTTCGAAAAGACGATTTAACCTTTAAGACCAAACAATTTTTTTTTTTTTAATTTATAATTAAGGTGCAGGTGATTATAATTAAAATCATGATTTCAAATCGCTATAATTTTAAAACCACTGATCAGAATTGCTCGAAAGTCTAATATTTGTTTAATTAAATTCCAAAATTTGTTTACATTTTTATGTGAGTATCTGAATTACGAATAATCTTATTGTCCTTGAACTTTGAAACTTAGCTTAGCATTATACTCATTTTTGCGATATTTTAAAATTTATCATTTTTACCCCCTTGCATGCTGGTACTATATAACTTTATCTTTCGAAAAGACGATTTAACCTTTAAGACCAAACAATTTTTTTTTTTTTTTAATTTATAATTAAGGTGCAGGTGATTATAATTAAAATCATGATTTCAAATCGCTATAATTTTAAAACCACTGATCAGAATTGCTCGAAAGTCTAATATTTGTTTTTATTCCAAATTTGTTATATTCCAAAATTTGTTTACATTTTTATGCGAGTATCTGAATTACGAATAATCTTATTGTCCTTGAACGTTGAAACTTAGCTTAGCATTATACTCATTTTTGCGATATTTTAAAATTTATCATTTTTACCCCCTTGCATGCTGGTACTATATAACTTTATCTTTCGAAAAGACGATTTAACTTTTAAGCCCAAACATTTTATTTTTTAATTTATAATTTAGGTACAGGTGATTATAATTAAAATTATGATTTCAAAACGCTATAATTTAAAAAAAAAACTGATCAGAATGGCTCGATATTTTACCATAACAATCGTGAGGCAATGGAATTTTGTTTGGCAATGGAAAAGAAAATACAGTTCCAAAATGTGCTATTAATCATTCGTAAGGTATTTGTTTCATGAACCTCCTCTTTTTCTTTAATCGCTATCACTGTTTTTACTGTAAACACGTATTCTTTTTTTTTCTCTCTCTCTCTCTCTCTCTCTTTTTTTTTTTTTTTTTTTTTTTTTTAAACACTTGAAGCCTATTATAGCCTGCTATTCTATTCCATTGCTAACAACATTCTTGTGTTTAACGAATCCATTTAGACGTTTCCCCTGATATTATCCTGGCTGCGCCATCTATAGGCAAGTTTTGAAACTATATTTTTCCTCCTCCAAAAAAAATTCCATTGTCTCACGATTCTTTTTCTAAAATAACAAATAATTCTGACAGGCAAATTTAAAGGTATAGCTTTTTGAAATCGCAACTTTAATTATAATCAACCTGTATAAAGTTTGTACATCAATCAAAATTTTAAGTAGATATTGTATGAAAGCGGTGCGACAGTAACGAACATATTTTAATTTTTCGCATAAAATAACATTTAAAAGAAAGATAAATTATCCTTTCCATATTTTTGGTTTATATTTTAATTAAAATAATCAGGCGTGACATTTCCATTCTTTTTCTTTTTCCCACATTACTATAGACATATTATGCAGTTTAAGAAGTAAGATAAGAGCATGCATGCCAACATCCTAATTGATAATCCGTAGCATTGTTAGTGTTGCCCTTTTTTCCACTCCACTTTGGCAACGTAGCCAATTTTAATTAAAATCACACAATCAACTGATTGGAAGAAAATCATATTTATTGAATTTTTTTTTTTATTATTTTCCGACTGAGTGAAAATAATGCCTGGACTGGGAGTCGAACCCCGGATCTTTGACTTACAAGGTCAAGGCTCTACCAATTGAGCTATCCAGGCCGACAAACCGGGCGGCATTACTCACTCAGACAACCTTTAGGCAGAAAACATCTGGTCTATCATTTAGATAGCTCAATAGAAATAAGCCGCAGGTAAAGGAAAACACCATTAAACAATGAGAAAGAAATAAAATTTTAATTAAAATCACACAATCAACTGATTGAAAAAAATAAAAAAAAAAATCAATAAATATGATTTTCTTCCAATCAGTTGATTGTGTGATTTTAATTAAAATTGCATTTCTTTCCCATTGTTTAATGGTGTTTTCCTTTACCTGCGGCTTATTTCTGTTGAGCTATCTAAATGATAGACCAGATGTTTTCTGCCTAAAGGTTGTCTGAGTGAGTAATGCCTACCGGTTTGTCGGCCTGGATAACTCAATTGGTAGCCAATTTTGTCTTCTAAAGTATTATTAGACTAATATTGAAGTTCTAATGCCTGTTATTTGCCGATTGGCAACAAATTATTTTTTATCTGTAAATCATAGTTAAAATAAAGTATTATTTCTTAAAGTACTTTTATTGTGATTCATTTCAGAGAGGAAAGAAGTAAGATATTTTTGAATTGTTTTAAAAATAATCAGTCATGTGAGTGTTAATTTTCTCTAAATGCAATTATTATTAAATAAGAAGAAAAATACTGTAAATATATATATATATATATATATATATATATATATATATATGGCGATTACTAACAGCACTGCGGAACATTAATTAGAATGTTGCCATACCAAGTACAGGGCTGCCACAGGCGACTTTTTATTAATTTCGTACAACTATTTTCATATAATAAAATTTATTATAAATTTATATAGTCAAAGTGCGGATTTACCTGTGAGAATATATCTGCACTGATAGGTATAAAGGACTTCAGTCCATATTCTTGATTTTTCAGGAGCCGAAAAATAAAGTTAAAAAAATACTGTATAAAAACTTATCTTTCAATGCAGTTTTAACCAGGATATTATCATAATATACAATTTTGTGAATAAACTACATACATTTAATTTTGAAGTTTGTTTATTTTTAACAGATTTATATAGTTTTGATTTATATAGTTTTATATAGTTTGTTTTATACGAAACATGAATGCTAAATTTCTGACATGAATCTTTTTTACCAATGGATTTTCTGAAAGACTAAATGGCATAGACTTAAATACTTTGTACCAATCAATAGAGAATTTTTTTCTGAATCTGACTCTGTACTTAACTCAAAATCGACATTTTTGGACTTAAACCCTTTATACTCAAAATCGACATTTTTTGGACTTAAACCCTTTATATTTATCAGTACAGATATTATATTTTTTTTTTCGAAATAGGGGAATGAAAAGGATATTAAGAAAAAGTTACCTTTGGCAGCCCTGAAGGTATGTAAGAGATACCGTATGTGAATATTTCTAGTCTGCATATATTAAAAAAAATTTACTGTCACTGGCGTCAAATTTTTTTGTCTGCGACAGCATCTTCTAACGGAGAGCAGGGTCTTTCGCGTCATGAGAGAGAGGTATCTAAGGTAAAAATGGAAGAAAACTGAAATAATTTGTGTTTGATATTTCGCTAATCAAGAACTCTTATTCTAATAGACATTTTATTTTATCCTAGAGACAATCTTCATAAGTGTATACGTTGCAGAGAGGAATTTACCGCACCCAGATTCACCCTTTGAACTGCTTTAGTCATCATTTATAAATTTTACCAATGTATGGGTACTCACTTCTGCAATATGTAACCGGTCTAAAAGGAGCTCTGTTAAATGCTCCGTTATAGTATTATACTTTAATTATATAAATATACTTATGATTGAAATAATAATCAAGAAATAATTAAAGGAAATATATCCTCTAAAAAGTTTTTTTAATCATGAGTTCAGTAATTATATATATAACAAATATTAATTTTCCAAAACACACACAGAGTTTATTTTCAGATTCTAATGCCGATGAAAAATGCTACGCACTCAAAGATATGCACTGACGCAGAATCTCTATCCTTGGACTGGAACTGAAGGTGAGTACAAATCTTACCTTCATATAAACTATTGATGTATAATTACTAAATTTGTACATAAAATTAATTCCTTCAGCTTTCTCGTAAAAATGTATAAACATAAATATATGAATATTATTCATTTGTATTGGATTAAAATTGAGCGCGCTATGCGCAATCTAATATATTAAATATTGAATATTTATAATAGTATCAATGTGTTCCGAGTACTCCAAGGCAGACATTTCAGCCGCTTAGAAATTTTTATCATTCAAATTAAAGAAGTTATTAACTAAAAACGACAAGTTTATGAAGGTAATCTATTTGCCATTTTGAAAAAAGTTTCTCCCAGTGACGTTGTTCTTCTGTCATGAAGTCAATTTTACACGAGAAAATTACAATATGATCCATGGTTGTACGTAGGTAGGTGGGTTGGTTGGATTTAACGTCACACCAATACTGCGCTATGGGTAATTGGCGACGGTCTGGGATGCACCCCTAGAGATGTTCCGGAGAAATGTCATCACAATTTTGAACCTTCACGGAGGGGATCCCCTCCGCTTTAGTGATCCCCAGAGGTATAGTGGGGATGGGAACACGGAGGACTTTGCGACTACGACAGATTTTATGTGCACCAGCCACCATTAGTGTACACGACGGTCTTTGGCCGGCTCAAGTATCGAATCGGCAATCTTCCAATTACGTGCTCAGTGCTTTACCGACTAGGGTACCGCGGTCCGAAATCATGGATGTAAAAAACAAAGAAAATAAATATCAACTTTTTTTCTCTACTTTTAGAAAATTAATCTTCTTACATGGGAAAATTAAAATATGATCCATGTTTGTAGGTAGGTAGATAATTAGGTAGGTTGTGTTTGATGTCGCACCATTACTGCGCTATGGATAATTGGCGACGGTCTGGGACGCACCCCTACGGATGTTCCGGAGACATGCCACCACAGTTTTGGTCCTACACGAAGGGGATAGCTCCCCAGCTTCGGTGCCCCCCAGAGGTATAATTTTGATGGGAACACGGAGGATATTGTAGCCACGACGTATTTTACGATCACCAGCCACCATTAGTGTACACGACGATCTTTGGTCGGCTCGAGAACCGAACAACCCAATCTTACGAGCTCGGCGCTCTACCAACTGGGGTACCGTGGTCCGGATTTAAAGTTGTAAATAAGAAATAAAAAGGGTCATGTACTAAAGCTGTAATGCAAAATGGTCTCTCTCTCTATATATATTTGTATTTCAATTTGACATTGAATATGAGGATTTCCATAATATTTTTCTGCTTTTGTCTTGTAATATGCACTATTAATATTATATTTCAGTGAAAGAAAGCAGCGAATAGGCGGGCAGAGTTCTGCATGTGTTAATAAGTAAAGTGTGTCGAGGAGGAGGCGAAGCCTTCTTTCGGGGTTGGTGAGCGGAGCGAGCAGGGGGCAGAGCCACCTAGTATATTTTATAAAAAGATTACATTAATTTTACGAAAAGTTTTATTTTACATGCATTTCTGTGAGAGAGCAGTCCTCTTCAACAATCCAATTCTATATTAAAGATACTTTTATAAAACTGTTATTAAATAAATAATAATAATAATAATAATAATAATAATAATAATAAAACATCAAATTACTTAGTGTGGAAAAAAAAAATACTAACAATACTACGGATTAGTAATTAAACTATTGTCACGTATGTAAGAGTTACTGCATGTGAACATTTCTAGTGTATTTTAAATGCAATTGACATTAATTTTAGGAAAATTTTTATTTTACATACATTTCTGTGAGAGAGCAGTCCTGTTCAATTACTTGATTCAATATTGCAGATACTTTATAAAACGTTTATGGCTGTTATTAAATTAAAGAAAAAAAAATCAAATTATTTATTGTGAATACAAACAATGGGCGCTACAGAATATTGATTAGAATGTTGGAAGGTATGTAAGAAATACTGTATGTGAGCATTTCTAGTGTATTTTAAAAGCAATTAAAAATAGTTTTAGGAAAAGCTTTATTTTACACGTCCATGCTGTTCTTTGAAACTTATTCAACCATCTATCCGTATTGTCTACATTTTGTATATGCATTATATAATGTACCTAAATTTTGTGGGGAAAAGAATTTTTAACACGACTTCAAATTTTCTTCGAGCGATTTTTAACCGTAACCTACACATCTAAAGTTTTTACATTCCTTCATATAGGAATAGCGTATGTTTTTCATACCATGATTTATGAAGTAATAAGCTTTTGTGGATCTAAAAAATTTGCCTTAATTACATTTTGTTAAATGAATTCTAAATTTGTTAAAGTGCACCTAAGTAAAATGTATCCTCCAAACGTATAATAATGAATTATTTTCCATGTCCCAGTAGATGAGCCTTTTGCCCGATATCAGTAAAAAATAATTTAGTATTATCGTCATGCGGTACAAAATTATAATTATAAATTAGGATTTCCTTTTAATATTTGTTTATAGCTATGCTGCTAAAAGATACACAGCCAGACACACAGAAATACAAACTAAATGCTTAAACTCTGATTTTTGATTTGAGAGAACTTCAAATCTTTTAACTACATCTAAATTCACCTTTAAATTTTTTACCCTTATACATTTTTTACTCAATCTATGGTTAAAAGAAATTAAAAATAACTTTCTCTAACAACATCATCAAATATTAAAATTATAAATATTATAGAGGGCGCTGTAAATATTTCTAAAAACACAACTGCCATGCTGATCATAACAGAAAAGGTTAACCGCGTACGAACTCAGTTGGAACTAAAATATAATTAAAAAAAAATGCTGTGACTTTAACTTATAGATACGTGCATGTTTAAGCTACAAGGAAATTATATAAACTTTTACAGATTATATTTTAGAATAAGTATGGTGTAGATTTAAAGACTTCATGCAGTTATTTTATTATAAAAAATATTGGAGTTCTGCATATTTTTAAAATAGGTTTTATTCAGTTATGAAAAAATATATACTCTGATAAAGACTCCACATAAAATGTTGAATGGTGCACGATATTATTTCGAAAAGTAAAGACATTGAAAGTGTTGTATTTTTAACCTTTTAAGCATGTTCTCATTTAAAATTTTAACTCTTTGACGCAGATGGGACACCGGTGTCCCTTTTGCTTATTTATTTTTTGACGCTCTTATTACAAATATTATTATTATATGATAGTTTTTTATTATAAAATAGAGTCTAATAGTTACTATAAAAAATCTATTAGATTATCAGAGTAAATTTTTTACTAAAATAAAAATGTTAAATAAAAGTAGTTTGAAAAAATTTTATCAACCAATTTCCAAAAATTATTTCTAAATAAATTTTATTATTTAAAAAAGATCAGTAATGAATTATTGCTACTCCTATATCTAAGTAATTGTAAATAAGTGCTATTTGTAAAAATATTTATTCATGGGACGCCCGTGTCCCATGATGAATTTACCTTTAACGCAGAAAGGGACACCGGTGCCCCACTCTATATTTTAGAACCAAAATTAATTAAAATTTTAAATATAACATTTTCCACTTATTTAGATCTGAAATAACTTAAAACTATCAAAAAAGTGTAAAAATTATGTTTGATGAGAAATCTGCTTTAAAGGGTTAAGGCTTATAACTTTTCAAAATAAGAATTTAAATCAAAGGACTTTGAATATTCACTGTTGATAACCGTTTTCGAACTTTTATATATATTTTTAAAAATCGAATTCAGTTATAAAGAAACTGATAAACTCTGATGAAGACTCCAAGATACAGAGAGTCTAAAGCTTAGTATAAAATGTGACTAATGGAAATACTTTAGCTTATGTATATGTGAATAATTAAATAAGTTTTTATACTTGATAAAGAGTTTTACATTATAATGTTGTTGAGGGGTTTTATATGGTTACATAAAAAAATGATACATTGTTAAATAAATGAATAATAATTAACATAAACCAAAATTATAGTTTAAATTAATAAATATTAAAAATTAACAGTTTTAACACAAAATTTTCGAAGAAGGAAAAAAAAAAAAAAAGACTACAAATCATAGTTTTAGTTTCGATATCACCATAATAAAATTGTGCGCCTAAATAAGATTGCAAAAATTATTAAATAAAATTTACATGTACCCTCTTTTCAGAAACAAATTTAACTATTTTAAACTAAAAGTTAGTTAATAACTTCTTTAAAAATGCTTAAAAAAGGTGTTATAATAATATTAATTTCAGGAAAATTTATTAGGGAAAATGTGAGCAACGTTCTAAAACATTTTGGAATTTTAGTTTCAATTAAAATTTTTAAGAAAAATAATTATCGGTTTCATTTACTCTTTGTATATTTTTATTTAGGAATTTGGCAAATATGATTAATTCACATAAAGATAATTTATGTATCACAGGACTAATTAAGAACATATAATTAAAAATCCCTAAAATATATATATATATTTCTTCAATACTGACATGAAAAATTTAGCAGATATCATTTAAAGATGGGATCTTTTTTTTTTTTTTTTTTTTTTTTTTTTTTTTTTTACTTTCTTCTATATATATAAGACGAAAATATTGGATGCGTGAAAATTTTACAACTCCAGATTTTGATGGATTTACACGTTTTGAGATATTCTGAATACGATTTGACTGTGTTTAGAAAATGTGTGTCTATGAGTCTGTGTGTCTGCGTGCGTGTATCACAAATTTTGTGGACGCTGTGACTCCCGAACCAACGAACTAAATTTAATCAAACTTGGTATTTAGTTTGATCCTAACCTAAACTGGAGCTAATTACATTTGGGAATTAATAGCTCAACAGGTGGCACTGTGCCCACTTTTTCTTTTTTTTCTTTTTTTAAACAGGATAGTACAGGGCAAAATTTCTTATAAATGTACATGATTAGAGTTATTTAGTTATTTTTAACATGTGATTGTAAAATTAATATTAATTATTGATAATGATAGTAGTAAACTAGGAAAAATAAATTTATGCATCTAGGGGCATTGCTTCTCACCCCCTGGGGGGAAGTATAAATTTTCAGTACCGGTATCTTACGAAAGAACTCGTAAAAATATTTAAAAAGAATGACTGAACTAAGAATCTGTAATCAAAACAAAGTTATTTATTTATTTATTTATTTATTTATTTATTTATTTATTCATTCATTCATTCATTCATTTTTACGGGGGGAAAGAAAATCGCATTTTTTTTTTTTTTATGTTGGCACAAAATTGACTTTATTTCGGCATTTAATGTTATAGTTCTGTGAGATAAAAAGTCTGTATTCATGATGGAAAATGGTTTTAATAAATTATTTAATGAATAATTTGTGGTGCGAAATTTTTTATAAAATTATATAGAAGAAACTTTTGTGTTGGTCACATCACAACATACTTTTTTTTTTCTTTTTTTTTAAATAGAAGCCACATTTTTATCGTCAAAGGTTAATCAAACATAAAAGTATGAAAACGACCTCATTTTTTCCCTTTTTTCCCAACGTGACGTTAAAATTCTTATAAAAACAGTTCAACATAGTTAAAGTCGGTTTTACTCAAAATAGATAATATTGTTAAAAAAGAAAAAAAAAAATGAAATTTTAAAATAATAATAAAAAATGTATTTGGTACAATTTTTTAAATATATTTGTTCCCATTATGAAATGTTATGTTTTCTATAAGAAAATTTATATAGATTTTCTTCATAAATTTTAAATAAATAATACTCTTACATTAAACATTTTTAAGGTTAAATATGCAAAAAAAGAATTAAAATATTTCTGGATCTTATTTCAGCTTATAGAATATTTAAAAGTGTTATACAACAGAAAAAGGAAATATTTATCTACAACATTTTCATGAAAATAAAACTAAATATACAAATCATCGTTTAATCGAAATACCTCCGTAATAAGAGCGTGCACATTAATTACAAAACTCATTAGTTAAAATCAACCTTACGTGATACGAATACATATTATATGCACATGACACTCTGCCACACACTATCACCTCTGACAAGTAATGCCAAAATAAATGTCCACACCCAGCGAAACAAAGACCTGCAACTGTCAAACATTGTCAAAGTGTTGGAATAATTTGACACGAAAGGGAACACTCGGCTTACAGACACAGAATGGAATTCATCAGTTTTGCGTTACTGCTGGTCAGTAATCGGCTCCAAATTAATTCCAGGTGCGGTGCGTCACACGCTTGTGTTTGACACAGATTTTGAAGGCGGAAAATTCAATAAAAGGTAATCATATCTCCTGTGTAGAGGTTAGCTTTGTTGATAAGTTTTATCCATACTCAGCACTACCGTTTAATAATAATTTACATTTAGTGGTATAAGCAACCGACATAAATGAAGAATTATTGTAAGGTATATATGAGAATTTGATATTAGAAATTATACATAATTTATTCGTAAATAAAATTCATGTTTAAGTATATTTAAATGTTTTGTATTTCATTCAAAATATTATTCTATATTTTCCTACATATATTATCATATTTAAAGAAAATTATGTTTAAATAAAAATGAGAAATAAAATTCAAAAATATCCAAAATTTCTTACGTACCTTTCGAATTAAAAACTATACCTTTAACAAAAGTTATTAATAATGAAAATTTTTTATCGACTGAAATAAAAAAACCGATGAGAAGCAGTTTTAGATTCAACAAATTCTAATGTATAGTTAAGAAGGTGAAATTATGAGATGAAAATTTCCAAATATTACGTATTTATTTCTAACTATTCATTAAATTTTTAAAAGTAACTAATATTCAGAAGACTTATTAACCTATTAAAATGTTAATATTCAATTTAATGTACAAACGCTGATGATATTTTAGTAATTTATTTAGATTAAATTACAAAGGTTGTAAATGTCAATAACTATTAAAGATATTCTTTAATGACTTATAATGTATGCAAATAGACCGATCTTGTGAATATTCAAGAATATTTATTATCTCATATGCAGTTTAATTTGATTGTTGTTATTGCATAGTAAAGTGCTCTTAAACCTTGATATGTACTTATGTTACTAAGTAAAATTTAATTTTAAAGCAAAGCGTGATATTTTCTCTGAGAACTTTAGGTGAATAACATCATATTTAAAAATTAAAGAGGATTAAGTTTCATAAGACATTAATTGGCTCTATACTATAATATTCATTACAAGCCTAATGGTTTAAAGTACTTTTTTGAAAAAATTAAATATTTTATTTTATCCTACTTATTGTTATTATTATTATTATTATTATTTTTATTATTATTTTTAATATGAAAATACTAGTTGAAAACTCTACACTAAAATTGTTAAAAGTGACACAGTATTTATTTCAGTTATATTTTCGTCAGCATAACGTTTCCATAAATAAAGGATAATAAAAAATAACTAATCTACTTGTAGACCGATAATTTCGGTTTTACTGATCAAATCTGAAAGAAGCTTCAACTGGAGGATGCATAGATAGATCAGTACTAAACCTTGATATGTACTTATATTACTAACTAAAATTTAATTTAAATGCAAAGCGTGATATTTTCTCTGAGTACTTTTGGTGAATAACATCATACTTAAAAGTTAAAGAGGGTTAATTTTCATAAGATATTAATTGGCTCTATACTATAATATTCTATAATTTTTCTACAAAAGCCTGTTATTAGAACAATTCATGGACTGAAATTAACCTTGCCCTTTAAAATAAGAAATATACTACTATCGGTACAAAAAGTATCCGAGCAATAGCTAAAAATCCTATATAAAAAAAGTACTCTTAATAGAGTTTTGTTAAATAAATCCTTGTCTAATCATGTTCCTAGTCAACATTATTCGACAATGATTTATTTAACAAAACAGTATTAAGAGTACTTTTTTTATATAGGAATTTTTGCTAGTGCTCGGATAATTTTGCTGTCGACTGTACTTTAGTTGCAAAACTGTTTTATTCGAACGGTAGGAATCATTTGGTAGTACTGTGGCGTTTGCGTTCCTGCAAACTCCATCTTAACTTAAATACTTAATTAAGTTACTAAGAAAACCAGAGACTTTAATTGAACAAACAATAGGAGTTTATTTGAACCAGATTAATGGGAGGGCGGACTGTAAATAGATCTTAGCTCAGTCAGCGTATTATTAAATCAAAAATATATAAATCAACAAATTATCTTAAATATCTCACCACAGCAGATAGTCGAAGGTGTAGAGACGGTCGCACTCGTACTCCAATACTAAGGCTTCACTATGGGACAGAGGATTCCCTTCTGACCCAGCTTGAACTTTCCGAAGCTAGTAGACACTCCCCAACACTCAACACTACTTAACTTCACGCCACTAAATCTCCACTACTCTACTTCTAAATATCCGTCAAACTAAGATTCATCACAACCACTATAATATCCTCCAACATCCACACCATCTACTAAAACCATCTCTATTTTTATACTTCTTCCTACACCCTCCTTTCACTACATTTCAATCCGTACTTTTAAAAATCACTTCTAATTTAACTAATATTCAAAATCTAAGTCTTTTAATGCAGCACCCTGCCGATACAAAACTAGCTCGACCTTCACCGTGTCACTGGCGACGGAGTGATTTTAACCGTCCCCACTTCCTACTTTGCTGGATCCAGCTTAATTAAAACAACTGTGGTGACGTTCTGACGTCTCAACCTCACAGTACTCATGGTTTATTATCGAGTTAAGAATTTAAGAAGATGATTTACATTTTCTAATGCAGTAAAAGACATGATTCGAAGGTTCGCAATAGCTGGGTTCTCTAGATGTCGCACCGGGAAGAGGACAAAGTACAATTGAGACTGCCATTGTACAAGGAGTTGGTATTGCAGCAACTGCAGATTCTATAAGTTTTGAAATCACTACTGTAAGTGAATGTACTGTAATATGGTAATTTCACTTATCATGGTCAACTGTATGTTTTATTTTACTCAAAATTATAACGTTATTTTGTAATAGCATGTAGGTAGGTAGTTAGGTTGGATTTAACGTCGCACTAGTACTGCGCAATATTATAGCATACAGACCGGGCAGTATTGAAATTACAAAATAATTCTACACATATTAATTTATCAGTGAGATTTCTGGTAAAGATGCAAGTGAATAAGAACTGCCCATCAATTATTTTACAAACAAATGAGGCACATTTTTACTTACATGGTCCGATGAACAAACCTAACTGCCGCATATGCTGTTACAACAATTTTCATGATTAATAGCTGTTCTATTCTCCTTTTATCACGGCAAGATTAATTCTAAATCATTTTTATTTATTTATTTATTTATTTTGAGGATGCTGATTCGGAGTGGTTTGTTAAGAGGATGATTCACATAACTTTGCTGACAGGCATACTACAGCATCTAAAATACATGGTGGGGCAAACGTTCAGAAAAACCATGTTCTGAAGATCCAGCCCCTCGCCAGTGGTCAGTGTAATCGAGATCCTTGTAGTAGAAAAACTAAACTAATGCATTTATTGGTTACTTATGTGCCTGGATCATTCTGATATTATAAAAAAAAATATATAATAAACTACAGTTCATAGTGTCAATTTTTCCACTTTAATGCATGTTACAAGTACAATATGCGTAGTAATAAATACATTTTTTATAAATGCTACATTTTTATAAAATTTTGTTTATTTTGGAATATTTTATTTGGATTTATGTTTTCCTTAATATTATCTTCGTATATCTAAGCATTTTATCAGGTTAACATGTAAGGTCTGTGTGTAGTAGAATTCACGTCAGCATGGAGCTGCAGCTAAGTTCACGAGTTGCGAAGCGCGAGTGAATAGGGAGAAATCTTAGAATTAAATGAAGTGGATGAAATGGATGAATCTTAGAGATAAATATGGATGTGTGTTGGAAAGTAGTGTGTGAAGGAGAGAAGGAGAGTAGTGTAGAGTCGATGATGAAATATTTTATTTAAGTGATATTTAGTGATAAGTTCTTAGTTTTGATGGATGTCATAGTCGTTTTGGAAGGTGCTCAGTGATAGTACAAAGTTAGGTGAATTTAGGGAATCCTGTCACCGGTGGAGCATTGTGGATCGGCAGAGAGCAACCGTCGTCAGTATCGGTATTTGTGAGAATAAGTTACGTTTATTTAATGATTTATTGAAGTTATTCCCTAAAGCTATTTAAGAGTTATTTCTGAGTTACCCCAATACCCGCCTTGAACTTGATCTTTAATAAACTTTATTTGTATTTAACTTTGTCTCGTGCTCTGATCATTTACTACTTAAGTAATTAAGATTGAGGAATGGAGGCCACATATTCCTCACAAACATTAACATTCAATGGGTAAACATAATAAGCATTTAAATCTAGATAAATAAATTCTTACTACATTTTATTAATAGCAGCTAAAAAATAATATTGCAGAGCATAAACTTTCTATTATTAACATTCTTATACCAAAAGAAAAAAGAAAAAAAAAAGAAAAAGTGCATATTGGTCAGTCGAATTCATTCCAATTCTTCATTTGAGATGTAGATAATGATACTAATCAGTTTTATTACTTACAAACTTTGAATAAACACCAATTCAAAGTTTGTAAGTAATAATTTTTACAACGCCAGTTTTGTGATGCTTCTTTACTAATCAGTTTTCTCCAAAATGGAACTACAATGCTCATGTAAGACGGTATCGCGTCATAACATCGCCGGAAAAAACATCGCACGTCAAAACATAGACGACAAAACATCGCCGCAAAAACATCGCTGTGCTAAAATCATCGATGACAAAAACATAGCCGAATAAGTTATTATTTAGGATAGGATGTCTGTTTTTCTAAGCAGCGGCGGAGTCAGACTTACAGTCAAACTGGCGGCTATTAAAATAGATTATCTGTGAATCTAGATCTCTTCCGGAAATTATATTTCATTTCTTTTTTTTTTTCCCCTCTCTCTCTCTTCTTCTTCTTTATTTGTTTATTTATTTATTTATTTATTTATTTTTTTAATGCATTAATCTAAAATAATAGTTTTTTTTTTTTTTTTTTTTTTTTTCTGAATTACAGATAATTCTATGATTCTAGCAAATGCTATTAAAATAAATATTTTCAGTTAAAAATTGCGCATTTTGCAATAATTCCATGAAATTTTAAGAATACTTTGCCATATTTTTATTTATTTATTTATTTTATTATTATTATAACTTTCTCTTACCCATAAGGTAGAGAAAGTATTGTTTTAGGGTCAAATTTTCGAACGTGGGTTTTTGTTATATAGACACGTTTTGAGGTCCCCTGAATATGAAAATTGTGTTTTCAGCGGTTGGTCTGTGTGTGTGTGTGTGTGCGCGCGAGCGTGTCTGTCTGTTATCAGCATATCTCAAGAACAAATAGAAGCAGAGATTCCAAATTTGGTATTCTAAATGTGTATCCTGTAGAGATGCTACACTAAGCTTTTCGTTGAGATGAAGCAAATCGTTCGTGTACAGTACAGGGACACTCAAGAGTATTCAAATACATCACATCTATGGGGGAAATTGCAGTTATTTCTGTCTGTTATCAGCATATCACAAGAACAAATAGCAATAGAGATTCCAACTTGGTATTCTAAATGTGTATCATATAGAGATGCTAAACTAAGATTTTCGTTGAGATGAAGCGAATCGTTCGTGTACAGGGACACTCAAAAGTATTCAAATACTTTACGTCTATGGGAGAAATTGCAGTTAAATAGAGTTTAACATCTATAGACTGCACTAAACCAAATGAAATGAATATATATATATATTTTTTTTTATACATAAAAACATGCCTCATAGTGTAAGCACCCCCTAAGAAGCTATTTTGCGAAATTCGCCCCCCAAAGGGGAGTAGGGGGCAAAATGTGATTTCACAAAAACCTTCATATCTCAAAGAAAAAAACAGATATCCGTAAAATTTTTGCTGTAAAATATAGCTATTTTATTATTATAGCTTATTTCTGGAATTTTAAAAATTCGGTCCCCAAAGGGGAAAAGGAGGCAAAACGGGATTTCACATGCGCAAAACGTGGTTTCACATACTCCTATATATCTCAAACAAAAACACGGATGTACGCGAAATTTTTGCTCTAATATACAGCTAAGACAAATACCTAAAAACTGATTTCTGGAATTTTAGAAATTCAGCCCCCAAGAGGGAGAAAGAGGTGGCAAAACGTGATTTGAAATGATCCTTTATATCGCAAACAGAAAAAAAGATATATGTGAAATTTTTGCTCTAAAATATAGCTCTCACAAATACATGAACACTAATTTCTTTAATTTTAGAAATTCGTCCCAGGTGGGGCGGGAAAGGAGGGGGGGGGTATGGGGGAAAAATAGAAATACAGTTAGATCGTTCAAAATCGGTACAGATAGGTTTTACACGCCTGCAAGTCGAATGAGTATATTTTCGAAAGTGTAAAGTTATTAGGAGGGTCAGAAAAGGGAAGGGCGGAGGGGCAAAAAAAATAAAAATAGAGCTAGACCGTTCAAATTTGGTACATAGAGGTTTTTAATACTTACAAATCGATTGTGGATATTTTCGAATTTGAAAAGTTATTAGGAGGGGTGGGAGAGGGGGTGGGGTGGTGGGGCAAAAAATAAAAATAGAGTTAGGTCATTAGAGTGTCATTAAGAGTGTCGAACATAAATGCGCACGCACAGCGCACAGTGGCCTGCGCTGACGAAGGCAGTGGGGAGTATGTGCGACATTTTTTCCAATCAGAATTTTTTTCTCTCTTTTTTTTCACATGATAAAAATTAATGCAATTTTGAGAATTCATTAACTGTAGTGATTCATTTTAAAATAGTGACCAGCGAAGCGGGCATAACCTGCTAGCACAATATAATTGTATATGCGAATATACAATGCTATAGATAGGTCTATGATAATTTGAAACAAAACTATACCTTGTTTTCATTTAAAAAAAAAAAAAAAAAAAAAAAAAAAAAAACTAGTATGATGTGGCGGTATTGCGTCATAACATGTAAGTTTGATGCATGTATATGTCTTAAAAGTTGAAATTTAACCTTCCTATTTTTGAGATAAATTGTAGCACATTAGCGTTACCTGTCGGGTGATATGCACCCAAACTGAACTAATAAAGGGTTTCATAATCTTCATTTCTTACATACTAAGTTTTGTGCATTTATATGCAGCAAAATCTAAAATATGGCTTCTCCTTGGAAAAAAAAAAATTGTATAGTAGCGCTACCTATTAGTCGATATGCACCCAAATTGAATCAGTATAATGTGTTATAATGACCATCTTACCAAGTTTTGTTTGGTTACTCACTACAGAACTTGAGATATAACCTTCCCTAAATTGGGAAAAATCGCAGTATAGCAGCGCCATCTGTCGAGCGGTTTGCACCAAAAGTTGATAGGCATTAATTTATGTAAGGTGCAACTACATATAAATTTACATTAAATTTTGCTCTGTAGTTTCTGAGATATAGTTGCCACAAATTTTTTGTCACATGTACTGGCAGACGGACAGACAAAAATTTTCTAAAAAAGATTTAATCGTGTTCTGGACCTCTTAAAACGGGTAAATCCATCGAAAAAAGGAAGTCTAAAATGTTTACGAAATCAAAACTTTTTTCCGATTGAATATGAAAAAAGTAATAAAAAAAACCTGTGTTGTGGTCATCACAAAAAATGTTCTATGTCATTGTTTATAACAAGGTATCTCACATATTGATATGCACAAAAATGTGATCAGCGTAACTTCTCACAATTATACTTTGTATTGCATGTCGGTGCAGTTTTAACTACTAGATGGTGACATGGCTATCTGAAAATACGCAAAAAATGATAGCAGCACCATCTGTGGACCGATATGCATTCAAATCGAATAAGCGTAATTTTTTATAATATGTAGTTCACATAGGAAGTTTGGTCTTTTTTATATAACATAGAAACTGAAATATAGCCTACCTGTGAATATAAAATATGATAGCAGCATAACAGTGCCACCTGTTCGAACCCTACACACCCAAAGTGAATCAAAATAATTTTACCTAATATACATGATATTTAGTCCAATTATATATCATAGACGTTGAGATATTGCCATCCCCTAAATGGGACTAAATTGCAGCATAGTAGCGCCCGCTATCGGCCCATTTGGATTTAAATCGAATCAGCATTATTTTACAAAACTCCATTCCACATGCCAAGTTTAGTGCATTTATAGCCCAATAGAAACTGAGATATAGATTTTCCTTAAAAAAGGGAAAATTACAGCACAGCAGTGCCATCTGTTGGCACCCCAATATCTAATGAAAATTAAATTTAAGTCAAGGTCTACCAATTATCAAGTTCGGTTAAATTTTACCAATTACTTCAATCGATACATCGTCTACAAAATTTTAGAAGTACACACACATTTTCTTAAAGTGACTTTTAAAAAATATTCAAGATATCTCAAAACGTGTAAATCCATTGAAAACTTGTGATCGAAAGTTTTCATTTTTCCTATACTTTCTTTAAATATATATATTTACACACACATATGTATATATAGCTGAAATTAAAGCTTTTTTATGTTTACAGAAGCATGTAATAAAAAAACTAGTATGCTGTGGCCACCACAAGACTTTCTTCTATATTTTCCTATACAAATTCACGCAGTAACAATATTAAAAAAAAAAAAAAATAGATTTTTTTTTAAGTTTTTTTTCGTTAAAAAAAAATCTATAACTTTGTTTTAAATTATCACATATTTATAGTTCAACCATTCATTTTAAAGATATTGACGAGACCTTTCGAAAGATACCCATCTTGAAAATTTACCCCCCCCCCCGGGGGGTACTTTCCCCTGGGGGGGGGAAGCGATGACCGAGATTTTTTTCCTAATTAACTACTACTATTATCAATAATTCATATTAATTTCACAATCACAGGTTAAGAATAACTCCCATTATGTACATTTATACGAAATTTTGTCCTATACTGCCATGTTAAAAATTTAGAAAAAATACGATCACAGCACCACCTGTTCAGTGATTGATCCCCAAATCTAATCAGCCCCAGTTTATGTCAGGGGCCAACTAAATACCAAGTCTGGTTAAATTTCGTTTAAAAAAAAAAAAAAAAAAAAAAAAAAAAAAAAAAAAAAACGATTTTTTTTCTAAGTTACTTTTTGTTAAAAGTAAAAAAAATCGATAACTTTGTTTTAAATTATCACAGATTTATAGTTCAACCATTCGTTTTAAAGGTATTGACGAGACCTTTCGAAAGATACCCATCTTGAAAATTTACTCCCCTCGAGGGGGGACTTCCCCCCCAGGGGGGTTCACGAGGCTCCTACGCATACAAAATTTTTTCCCCAGTTGACTACCTCTATTATAAATAATTCTTGTAAATTTCATAATGATTACTAAAAAATAATTCTCTTTATGCACATTTATACAAAATTTTGTCCTATATCACCATGTTAAAAATTTAGAAAAAGCGGGATGGCAACGCAACCTGTAAGACAATTTTTACCAGAAGTTGATAGGCACTAATTTATGTCAAGGTGCAACTACATACTAATTTGTATGAAATTCTATGCAGTAGTTCCTGAGATACAGTTGCCACAAAATTTTGTCACACACACACACACAGACTGACAGACAGACAGACAGACAGACAGACATTTTCTAAAAAGGGTCAAATCGTGTTCTACAGCTCTCAAAACGTGTAAATCCATCAAAAACCCGAGGTCGAAAATTTTTACGAATCCAATACTTTCTCTATATTACATATAGAAGAAAGTAAAAAAAGATGTTAAAAATTGTGTCGTCATGACATAAATGATCAATCTGACATTTATATTTTATCTTTAAACTGCAATTGAACAAAAAAAAAAAAAAAAGAATTTCCTTCTAATGTTTAGTCTATTCAATTATTATTAACAAAAAAAAAAAAAAAAAAAAAAAAAAAAAACGCTTTGTTTTCTATCGGCTATGTTATTGTCGAGGCGATGTTATTGACTAGGCGACGTTTTGACAAGCGATATTTTGACGGCGATGAATTGACGGGCGACGTTATTCCCGGCGATGTTTTGACGTAGACCCTGTAAGACTTGCTGTTTTACAATCATTTACTATAAAAATTATGTAATAGATCTGCCTAAAAGACATAAAAAAAAGCTATTACAATATCATTATTTCCTATGGTAGCTTTAACAAATTGGGGGCCCTTCCGCTAAATCCATGAGAGAAGCCGTCTTCAAAAAATATTGCCTCAAGTTTATAATACTTTTCTTCGAACTACTTAATATTTATCGTATTGTAGATTTATCTATTAATAAACAAATGAGTACAATTACCTATAAATTACATTTACATTCAAAATATTTATTTTTTAAAATTAAGGTTAATATGACGAAATTTGCATGATTACAGCTATTTTATTTTATTTTATTTTTATTAATGAATTAATTTAATATTGATTAATTTAATTATTTTATTTAATTTCGATTGCTGTCTGCCAGGTTGAAATCTGGCAAGCGAAATTTAACTCTTTTCCTATCATCGACTGAGCTAAATTTATGCATTCATGTATAACACATATTACAATTGGTGCTCAGACAATAACGACTTATAGGGACCATGTTACAAGCTTTTATTTAACGTCTTTGTGGTTTGCCATATTCAAATATTAGAGACGAATTTTAACTTATTTCACATCATCGACTGAGCTAAATTTATGTATACATATAAAAATCTAATTGCAATACATGTTCAAACAATAACGGATTTATGGGGATGTGTCACACGCTTTTATTAAACCTCGTTTATTGTCTCTGAAGGTCAAATCTTCCAAGCAAATTTTAACTCATTCCATATTATCCGATTGGGCTGAAATTGTGAATAACCGTATAACTCTGATTACAATACCTACTCAAACAGTAATGGACGTAGGAGAGAGAGCCTGAGGTTCTCGAGCAGCTATGCCTGTTATTTATAAATAACAGTTATTTCGTTAATTAGTTAACAGTTATTTCGTTATTTATAAATAACAGTTATTAAGGCGGTTATTTATAAATAACTGCCTTCGGCGACTAGCTGATTTGCGATCCTTGAAAAATCTCACCGTATTAAACTAACACACGATGACATCTGCACCACCTTCTCCCCGTTTCAGAACCTACAATATCTTGCTCGCTCATAGTGCAAATACCTTTGAAAATGTTGCAAATATAAATATCCCCTCTGAGGCAACTGCTTCGCCCCTTTACGCTTCATGATATGAAACAATCTGTTCGTTCACCGTGAAAGCAACCTTTGAAAATTATGATCTTCGCAAAGCCCCCATCTGGTGGCGGCTGCGTTCTAATCGACCCTATATATCTGAAAACGCACGTAACTCGGTTCCGTGGCAATCACTATCACACACGTTAAAACCAAAAAAAAAAAAAATCACTGGACACCACCTACTACGCTGTGCATGAATCTGAAAACGCACGTAACTTGGTTCTGCGTCAATCACTGTCACACACGTTAAAATAAAAAAAAAAAAACATCCCTGGACACCCCTACCTCGCTGTGTATGAATCTGAAAACGCCCGTAACTCGCTTCCGCAGCAATCACTACCCCGCGCGTACAAAAAAAAAAAAAAAAAAAAAGCCTTCAACTAGGTTCCGCAGTAATCACTATCAGACACATAAAAAAAAAAAAAAAAAAAAAAAAAAAAACTCCACTGGACTCCCTTACCTCGCTGTGCATGAATCTGAAAACGCACGTAACTCGGTTCCGCGGCAATTACTAGCACGCACGTTAAAACCAAAGAAACATCATTGGACACCCCAACACTGCTGTGCATGATTCTGAAAACGCACGTAACTCGGTTCCGCGGCAATACTATCACGCACGTTAAAACCAAAAAAGATCACTAGACACCCCTACGTCACTGTGTATGAATCTGAGAACGCCTGTAATTCGCTTCCGCGGCAATCACTACCCCGCGCGTAAAAAAAAAAAAAAAAAAAACTTCAACTAGGTTCCGCAGTAATCACTATCAGACACATAAAAAACAAAAAAAAACTTCACTGGACTCTCTTACCTCGCTGTGCATGAATCTGAAAACGCACGTAACTCGGTTCCGCGGCAATACTATCATGCACGTTAAAACCAAAAAAAAGATCACTGGACACCCCTACTTCGCGGTGTATGAATCTGAGAACGCCCGTAACTCGCTTCCGCGGCAATCCCTACCCCACGCGTAAAAAAAAAAAAAAAAAAAACTTCACTGGACTCCCTTACCTCGCTGCGCATTAAACTTAAAACGCAGGTAACTCGGTTAAATTACAAACAAAATTATAAACTTCCACCAACAAACTTTTGGGATCTTCCTATTCAGAGCGAAGGGGTGGTAATATAGGATTCTTCCTATTCAGAGCGAATGGGTGGTAATATAGAAACTTCCAAGAAAGTAAGTGAAAGGAGGGTTAAGACTAGCGAGTGCACTTGGTATATTTCGAGTGCAGTTGTATAACACCGGTTTATTCACTTAGATGAAAATTTAACTGTTACTTTATAAGATGCTGTCCACGTTTAAGAATTTCTGTGTAGGTGAGTGAAAATTTGAAAAAGTTTGAAAATCGTAATTTCCTCCCAACTATAAAACACGTGATATTTTAATTGGTTGCAATCATTTCCTTTTTTATCGCAGACAATCGTCTGACAGCTTGAAATGAAGTGTTGTCATCTAAATTTCATACCTTAGTTAATTTTTAAATATCTAATTGTGATATTGATAAGCCGTTTGCACCCCTAGATTCAGAAAAATCTCACCTTTCATTTGGTACCGAATTCGTAACGATCAGACTAATATTTCTAATTTATTTTCGATTTTTTCTGCTTTTAACTCCGTTAAAACATCTATTTTTATGCAATCGTGGCGAAATCTCAGTCATTGATATCACTTTTTGATTATGCATAGGCCGACGTATTAATTAATATCACGCAACTAATTAAAATTTTTAAATTCTGTTTTCACTGTCACCTCGGGAAGGCTCTTGAGCATCCGTATGTCAATTTTTGTACTTCTACGTTTAATAGGGACTGAAAGGCCGCGGTAGCCTGGTTGGTAAGAGCAGCGAGTTCGTGATCGAAAGATTGCGGGTTCGGTCCTCGAGCCGGCCGAAGACCGTCGTGTACGCTAATGGCGACTGGTGCACGTTAAATTCCGTCGTGGTCGCAAAGTCCTCCAAGTTCCCATCAAAAATTATACCTCTGGGGGTACCGGAACATGGGTTTAACTCGCTCTGATCCGAATTAAAATTCGAGTTTCTGTTGTTTAGCTGGTGCTGCCATCTTTCACCAGCTTATGGAGCTAGAAGTCGTACTTCCTCCCTATGAAGCGCTCCTAAATAACGGAAGACGCAACCCTCATGCCTTAAAATAAGTCCGGTAGTTCCACTACCAGGGCTCGGAATTTCCGAGTGGCACACGAAAACAACAACAACAACAACATAGGGACTGAAAGTATAGAAGAACTGACAGACAGACAAATCTTGCCTTTTATTATTATAGAATAAATTTCTTACTTATTCTTTATTTTTATTTATTTATTTATTTATTTATTTTCATACAACTGATAAAGGAAATTCTGTCTTTTCAAAACGTGGTGCGATAAATTTTGATGAAGCTTCTGAAGAGCATATAATTCCCTTTCCTATTATATTATCACTAAAATAACTTATAAGTCCCTGTACTTTTTCTTAACTATTTACGAAAACCTCTGAGAAACAGATAGTAAAATCTGAAAAGTACAATTTCCTTTGTATTTTTTTAAAAATACAGTAATACTAAGAATATAATACTACTATAAAACTGAATTTATTTTTCATTAACCGCTGTTTTCTTAACTGCGTCGCAGTTCTTTATTTTTTACTGCTAAAGAAATAAAAATAACGTTTATTTATTTTCTTTAGAGTATCTTTGTTTTGAACTTTGAAATTACTAGAATTTACTTTTGCAGAAATTTCTTTTTAATAGTAAATTTTAATTCTTTTTTTTCATTGTATTATTTTCTTAGACTTCCTGAGATTTCCTAAAGGATAATTCACCCGTTATAAATTAGATTTATCTTTGTTGAAAGCAGCAGTAAAGTGATTTCAAATAAAGTAATAAAAGCAATTGACCAAAAGTAAATACCAAAATCAAATCATGAAGAAAGAGATTTAGTGATAGCAGTCATTTTGTTTTTATTATATATATATAGTTTTTTTTTTTTTTTTTTTTTTTTTTTTAAGAAGTGAATTAAATATTAAATTGCTATGATCAAATTTTCTATCTATATAATTTAAGGAATTATTATTATTATTATTATTATTTGAAGAAAATTAAAAAATATATAAATAAATAAATAAAATAAATAATTTTGATACGTAATATAGCATTATACGTAATATAGCATATAATATTTTTTTTAATCATTCAAAAGAACAGACACACAATTCAATTAATCAAACAGCTGAAAATTCATTATTGCAAATTACAGGGTCATCGAAAAAGGTGGGGCACGTTTCATATAATCATATTTAGTAAAATACTTGATATAAACAAACAAGGGGGGACGGGGTCTGATGCTTTTGTTTGAGCGGATAACGCATGAAAAACACAGTAAGCGAAAATCGCACAAGCGGAATTATCACACCAGTAAAACGACAACGGATAAAGCTTTTCTTCTAAGAAGTTAGAAGGGAAACATAAGGGGAAGCAGACAGTGAGCGCAAATCTTATCGTGTGCAAGTTCCACGATCGCAACTCCCACGTAACCTTACAGTTTATGACTAATTACTATACATTTTAGACCCCACCTCACTCGAAAAATATTTCTTAATATACAATAAGGTTTTCTGTGAGGTAATAGTGGAATTAAATAAAAAAAGACTTGAAATGTGTGTGACTGATACAACTATGTACAATGGAATAACACTAAAGGTAAAACATTAACTTTTTCTGGTCTTAAACTAGAGAAATCAAAATTTATTTATTATATATATATATATATTAAAAAAAAAAAAAAAAAAAAAAAAAAAAAAACTTTTCCTAAATAGCTTACAATTTAAATCTGAATCTGTTTTAAGAGTGTTATTTCTACTTCTACTTAAATATAAGACACTAATGCTAATGCAAAACATATTTGTTGATATTAATGTTATATTTATCGTGTTTGTTGTGAATATACTTCATCAAAAAATAAACAAATAAAATTCGATTTTTAGCATATTTTAGATTCTAAATGAAGACTTCAAGTAATCCAGTACAATATAAATTTGTACATGTTATGTTGATAAATTCTATGTACAATATTTATGCTGTATATTCTAAGTAAGTGCAATACTTTTATAGTTTTTCGATGGAATAGAAAATATATTTTTGATAACATAAAAGTGTCTTTTAACTGAATAATTAATTTCATTTTATTATAAAATAACCATATTTCTTCTGGGAAAGCTAAGCTATGGTCAGAAATGAAAATATACAAATAAATAGAATCGCAACAGCAGCATCAATGAGAAACTATAAAACGTAATTTTAAATGTATACATGAACAAAATGCGAACTAGAATAACAAATAATACTATTTTTAAAATTATTTTTCGTATCATAAATTAAATTCTTAGAAGCGATACATTTATTTTATTATATTGCACGCGAAAGTATAAAATGGTATTTCCTAGAGAAGCTACAAATAACATGTTGTCCTTACATTGATTTATTGTAGAGCATATGGATTTCTTTCTGCAAATTATGATATATTTTTCTCTTGTATTACATAATTTTTCTTTTTTATTCCCAACGTATGTAAATTTCAATGTTTGTTTACTACAAACAAATTAAAATCTTTGAAACCATATTCTATACATCTCACATATAAAAGTAAATAACAAGCATTTTGTGTTTACAAAAAAAAAAAAAAAAGCTTTTTTTTTTTGTATTTCAAATATTTTGAAAACAACATCTGTAGATTTCTCAAATCTTTGCACATGAGTTATATTGTCTATTTCTGCTTCTTAAATACTTCTTTAGAATTAACAGTTGGAGAAAACAACCTGCTATATTCATGATACTGTACTGAATATTCAATACATATTTAAGTCACTTCAAGTATTATATTCTCAAAATAAAGTTCTTTGAATATACTGAGAAAATTATCTGACAATATCTTACGTTAAGCTCTATGGATGAATACTGTAGAAAATCATATGAAGTTTTCCACTGAGATATGATAATAATGATAATACGAGTAATAATAATAATAAATACTTATGTGTAAGAGAACGAAATTTTCGGAACGTAATTTTAAGGCTTTAATATATAAATTCTGCAATATATAAATAGATATTAGATTTTTCTTTTTGAACGAGATTTTAATGTTACACAAAGTAAGGGTACGTACAAAATAGGAAAAAAAAACTATCCTACGCTTACTTTTGTTTTCTAAGCAATAGTTATAAAATTCTGCGCAAAACAGAAATTCATTTAGCACGAAATGACTTACTTTAATCTATTATTCCATATAAAGACATGCAGTAATTCTGTTTCATTTGGTAGTACCGGTTACTATGTTCATTTCTTAAAATTTCTTTGGTATAGCTTTAGCATAGAAGCCTCTTGGAGACTTTTAAATTATTTTTGGCATTTTAGCGATGAATTAAAATAGTTATCGCAATTGTGCAAGCAAAGATCTTGGCGAGAAACGTCCGTGCTACTTCGTGCTAAATTTCAAATTTCACCAAGAGGCTGTATACTGAAGCTGTTTTATTTCTTTAGCACGATTTTCCTCAATTTTATTTTAATTATTAAAAAAATATATATATTTTTTCGAAATACATTTATTTATTTCGTTCTGGTCCCACTTGTTTTCTCTTTAGTAATTTTTAAATTGGGTTTTTATTTAATAACTTTTGAACTAATTAAATTCCGTAAGGGAGTTTCAGAGAAAACCACAGAAAAGCCAGAACACCTACATTATAATATCTACAATTCTAATTATGATGCAGACTTTCGAATTCCAATGCGCCGCTCGCATTACATATTGAGGATTTTTAACACTATTTAGCCGCAGTTACGCAAGTTTCAGAGAAAAACCGCGAAAAAATCGGACATTTTTTTTTCTTTATGACAATGTTTATATTACCTTTATATCTCAGCTTCTAACATAATGTCATAGGTAAAATATCATTTTAAAAGTCAGTTGAATTGAAATTGAAAAGTACATGTTGAAAATCTCTTTCGCCAGAGGACGAACTGATATTTTAATAATTCAATATCTCCAATTCTGATTATGATTAAATTACTTATAGAAAAAAGATTAGGAGACCGTAGACCCCACCAGGTTGGGGATTTGCCACGATCAGAATTTTCGAAGGTCCTTTACATGGTGAGCGAACAGGCGGTTTCAAATCATGAAACGTAAAGCAGCGCCTTAGTCGCCACCGAGTGGGAATTTGTTAAAGTCAAAATTTTCAAAGATCATAACACGGTGAGCGAATAGTCTGTTTCAGATATTGAAACGGGTAGAGGGCGCCACAGGCGCTAATGAGCAGGGATTTACTACGGTTAAATTTTCCAATAAAATTATTTGCACTATATGTCAATAAGCTGTTGTAGTACCTGAAAAGGGGAAAAAGCGCCGAGGGGCCACCGAACGGGAGTTTCGTAAAGTCGGATTTTTCAAGGATCGCGAACCAGCTGGTCACCGATGGCGGCTAGTTTATTAATAAACTTAATTATAGATATGCGTACATATGATAAGTTGAATTATTAAACACTTCTAGCTTTCAATATCGCCAGGAAAGGGAAGAAAATGCTAGAACAATTTCAGAGAGGGTAAATTTAATATTTTAAAAGTTACGGTAGCTTTCAGGTATTCAAACTCATATGAGAGTTTTGTTAGTTGATTGAGATAACTAAGCAAGTCTGTATATAAGACATTACTGTGTGTATTGATGACATTGATAAGTCACAGGAAAAGTTGAAAACAAACACTGTTTCAGTTGCTCACCAATTTGGTCATTTACTAGCAGTCATAATATTTTAGATATCTAGTAAATGACCCTTAAATAAAAAAAAAAGTAAATAAAAATATATTTATTAATTTAAAACAAGTGTAAAGGACCTACATACCTCGATAAATAAACTTATGTTATCAAATTCAACTGAATGTTTTAAATTTGAATTAAAAATCTCATAAAACCTCGTTAATACTAACAGCTACTTACCTTAAGTTTTGTGGGCAACTTTGTAATTGTTTTATGTTAACGTATAATCAAAACATCATCCAACAGACACATAAGTATCAGAAGCATTAAGTTCTGTTATCAGATGCATCCGAATCGTCAGACATGTCAATTTTCGTGCAACGTTTAGATAGATATTATGTGAAAAATAAAGTTATATCACCCACGCGATGTCTGTATGATATACAAAATATGATATTTGGGCAGACATATCAAACAATTTTTATCTCATAGATATCTGAAGCCTGTTAGTTTTGCATGATGCTAGTAATGTATTGAATGGAAGATATTTTTCTGATATCAGAAATGTGGTAATTTTTTAATATCAGATTTAAGGAATCGAAATATTAATGATATTGTATCATTATTACCACTTAGTTTTTATCCATTGCCGCAACTAAATATTTATAAATAAACTTGCTTATATTCTAAGAAATTTTTGACTTACAGTTGTACAAAAGCATCCTCAATTGTATGCGGCCTATTATCGACAAAAAAGATAAAAGCCACCCTTTCAATTGAAAGGATGTTGTAATTAAGATTACGTTTTAATGTCACAGTTTTGATAATTATCACACATGCGTCAAAAATAATTTTCAAAATGATAACTGTCTGACAATACTAAAAATAAATTCATGCTTTTTTTCATAAAGTTTTTATGAAAGAAGTATCGGAATTCGTTCAGAGTTGTATCGAATATGTGTCAGATGTATCTGCGAAGTTCGTTCCTGTGTCGGATTTCTGGTACCATATTGACTTCCCATTAGCGTATCGCTAAAGGTACCGTTTTTTTTTTTAAGACAGTTTTGTTCACAGAAACGTCCATGTGATACCTCTGCTACCCGACGAAAGACGTATTTCTTGTATCAATACAAAAGTTGTGTATATGCTGAACAGTTGCTATTGTAACAAAGAATCTTATTAGATGTTAGTTATGCATTTTAACAATCAGTTTCACAATTTTCACGCATTAATTCTCGTTCTTTATATTTTTGTACTTAACCCTTTACCTGCCGCATTATGAAACAAATAAAAAATGTATTTGAAACATATATATATATATATATATATATTAGTTATATAAAAGTATTTTTTAAAGATATGTGCAATAAAAATTATGCATATCACCTCATCCTAGTAATTAATGAGGATTTTGTGAGATAGTACTTTTGTGCACCACTGGGATATAGAGGTCAAAACGATATTCGGACCTTAAAAAAGTATAAAAGAAAGTGTTTACATTTTACGTTCTTTAAATTTTTTCTAAGATTGATGAAAGGTTCTTGAGGTAATATAGGAATTAATTGTAACGCACCAGAATATCGTGAGAAATATTATGTCAAATCCGCGAAAGTACTTTATAAAATATTTTCTGGAATAAAAACACCTACATTTAGCCTATAGCTTGAAGTACGATTAAAGTGAGGTATATATTTTCTATTCTTATAACTGCCTTTCAAACTTCTTCAATAAATTCGATTTTATATACTTTGAAAACTAATTATACTTTAAAGTACAGTCAGTAGATAAAGGGCCAAATACAGGGTTATTATAATTAAAGTTACGATTTCAAAACTCTATAATTTTAAAACTACCCATTAGAGCGATTTATATTTTCCAGAGTATCACGAGGCAATGGAATTTTGTTCTGGGGAAGAAAAAGGTAGTTCTAACGTGTTCCTATAGATGGAGCTGTCAGGGGAATCGCCTAAATGGACTCATTTAACACAGAAATGTTGTTAGCAACACAATGGAATAGCAGGGAACAATAAACTTCAAGGGTTTACTACAGTGTTTTTAGCAAAAAGACAAGAATACAGGTTTACAGCGGAAACAGTCATAGTGAAAAGAGAAAGAGGAGCTTCATGAAACAAATACTTTACGGATAATTAACGACACATTTTGCAACTATTTTTTTTTTTCGTTTGTGAAACAAAATTTCATTGCCTCATGATTGCTCTGGTAAAATATCAAACCTCTCTGATGGGTAGTTTTAAAATTATAGCGTTTTGAAATAGTAACTTTAATTATAATCTCCCTGTACTAGCCTGTGCTAAATTAATGGCAGATCAACCTAACTAAAAGTTCACATTAAGATATTAATGCTAATATCCCACTTTTCTGTGTCTTGAAAAACCAATCTTTAATGCTAACGATGTCCCATGCTATTTCTATGGGGGTTTTAGCTTTTATTCCCCTCGTTTTCTACATTCTAAAGTAGCGGTGGTTCCCGCCCGACCACCACCGCCGAGACACATACAAGACGAGACGTGTTGATCCTCGACGATATATTTAACGCCCCAGCCCGCCCGTTCCCTCTGTTCGATTGCTTTTTCTAGTCAATTTTGTCCTTTTATTACTTCCGGTGTGAGCTGCTTTTTTTTTTTTTTTTTTTTTTTTTTTTTTAACACACTTGACATTGTGAGTTTATTTGGTTTTCGTCCCATGCCATTTCTATAGGGCTTTTAGCTTCTTTTCCCCTCGTTTTCTACATTCTAAAGTAGCGGTAGTTCTCGCCCACCCACCCCCACCATAGCTGTACAGAAAACATGCTATTATAACAGTTTAATTCGTAGTGTTTTGTAAGTAATAAAGGTGTTAAAGTATGTTTTTAAGAAATACTTTCAATAGACTGCTATGCATTGAAATCATTTTATAACATCCTATACAGAAATGTTATTCGTTCTATACTCAATAATCTTATGTGAAGCCATGTAGTATATATGGGGTTGGTATGGATCCGCTCTTTTGTAAATACTCTTCCATCACAATATTTACATAATAAAATTTTGCTTAAAATTATAAAATTACTTTACGACTAAAATTACTTTCACTGTCAACTTACAATACCTTACCATTTAAGGAACCCTAACCCTAGACCAGCAACCTGGCTGAACAATATAATAACTAGAAAGCCCCTACGGCTCAAATTAAAGCGCATCTATGCCTTCCTTCAAGATTTATCAAACTCAACAAATTAAATTCCTTCTCTATCTTTCCTAAATTTTTCCTCCTCTCCTACATGGCGAATACTGATCATGTCTGATGCTACTGAATTCCACTGAAGTGCTCTCGGAAAGCAATCATCCTGCGCATGATGTTGCTAACCAACTTGGGCTTGATATAAAGACTGCGAGAACATTGTATAAAGACTGTGAAATTTGTACATTACATGAATGAACTTTGTAAATAGACTTCCACTTGGCTCCGGTCCTTTTCACTTTCATGCAACTTTGTCGCCTTTTGTCGCGGGAGAGCTCTGCTCTGGCGACCTTTGTAATTTCTTTTTTTTTTTTTTTTTTTTTTTTTTGTTATTTGCTATGCAATAAACAACGGGGGAGGCTTAACCTTTGGAGACGGGCTCTTCTGATTCTCCACAGTGGCTTTGGAGCCCCTCTCTAAAGGTTAAAAACGCTCAAAACCACTGCATAGTGGTGAGCGGCTTCTTTCCGTCTTAGAATCTTAGAATCTTAGAATGGTTAACATTGTTAATATTTAATTTTTACTGGAAGTACTATAAAATTTTACGGGTGCCGAAAAATAAGAACTGTATGGACCCTGATATATTTGTTTAATATCGAGAGTAAAAAGAAAAAAGAATCTTTATATATATATTTTTTTTTTTTAATCTTAGAAAACTCAGTCAAATATACAGTATGGCCAAACTCAACAAAATGAAATACCGTAGGGTAAATCTAACTAAAATATTTCTAAAATCTTAGAGGGTTACAATTATGTGTAAAATGATTTTTCTCGAAATAAACGTGATAAATTCTGTATCGACAAGTACCCCATATTCTCTAGAAATAATGAGTTTTCTAATATTAAACTATTTAAAGTTACCTTTACTCCATTAACGGACTTCTGATGGTCAAATCTTTCCATTAAAACACGGAAAGGATTTCCAAAGAGAATTAATTCCATTTTGAAATTAGACTCAGGACTTTGGGAATGAAATGAGAAGCTGATTTAGAAAGATAGATTCAGTTGGCTATCAAGTGAAACTTCTGATAAAATTTCACCGATAGGAAAGATAGAATATGTGCAAATTCTAGTTCATTAGGAAAATCTTCGCTTTGTAATAAATTCTTAATAATGGAAAGTTAATTCTTGAAATAGAAGATAAAAGATGTCACTTACATGCGTGTAACAATCGTAAATTAAACAACTGTATAGTTTTAAAGTCATTTTGATTTTTAAAAAAAATGCGTAAGTTTATTACGAATTAGTTTAAAAGATTGAATTTAAATATAAATTTCACGATGTTTCTATTTAGAAAACATGAAAAAATACAGCAACATTAAACTATTGATTGAAGAAAATAGTGTAGTTTAAATAAAGAAGAAATACCAGGTAAATTGCAAGCATAAGTTAATTTCAAAAATTAATATGAAATTAATGATTAATAGACACTGTAGATTAATAAAGATTCAATGATTAATAAATTTTGTGCTTTACTATTTATAGTATGAAAGTAATTTTAAAACATGCTACATACGCGATATGATTTTAACCTATTCGAGACGCATTACACTCCGTCTACAGTGTTTCCAAATCTGGCGGATTTTTTATTCAATAGTCACCAATAATTGTTAATTATAACGTTTGTATAATCACTTCGAAGATTGATAGTCTATTATGTGTATCAAATATCACTTCTCAAATTTATTGATGATTATTGAATAAAAATTCCGCCAGATCTGGCAATAATATCCGTGTGTGTAATGTATTTAAAAATTACTTCGTCTACATGTGATTAATCTACATATTGTGTACTATGTTTATTCTGTAAAATACGCCAAGATTTCATATTTGTACTACCAGGGTAGTAGTAAAGTAGGTGCTTCGTCTAGAAACAGTATAACGTTGGAGCAATTTTTCAGCTGTCACGCATTTTTTTTTTTTTTTTTTTTTTTTTTTTTTTTTTTTTTTTGTTTGTTTGTTTGAAACTTCATAGCAACAGTTGCAACTACTCAAAAGAAATTTCAGTAACTGGTAGTCGTGGAACTCAGCTATCGTCTAAGCAAGCTTAGTTCTTGTTTCACAAAGCTGCCATCTATAGAGGAACTAATGTAACTTACTCCTTGAATACTTATGTTTATACATATATATATATATGTGTGTGTGCGTGTGTAAACAAGGATTTTAGAAAAAAAAAATTAAATGGGCTTTCAGAACCGTTTTTATCCTGTTTTTCATTCAGAACTTGGTATTTTCTAGAATATTTCCAAAGTCATTTTTATTCTTTAACTTTAAAAATTGGCACGTAATGTTGTCCACACAATATAAAATCGATTATATGTATATATATATTATACCGCTGAGAACGTTTCAAGTAAAATGCATTGAACGGACTCGATTTAGTTGATCTACGCAGTAGCTGGATCGAAAAATTTTGAGGCACAGCCAGTCATCTAAAATTCTATTATATTCACAAAAAATAAATAAATAAATAAATAAATAAAAATAAAAATGAAAAAAAAAAAAAATAAATAAAAATTTCAATACATTTTGAATTAAATGGGAACATCTTCAAATTTAATTCACTTTAAGACTTTAAAATGAAAGTTAAACTGAATTAAAAATTTCCAAAGTCATTTTTACTCTTTAACTTCGAAAATTGGCACGTAATATTGTCCACACAATATAAATCGATAATATATATATATATATATATACATATATACTGCTGAGATCGTTTCGAGTAAAATACGTTGAACGGACCCGATTTAGTTGATCTACGCAGTAGCTGGGCCAAAAAAGTCTTGAGGCGCAGCCAGTTATCTAAAGTTCTATTATATTCACAAAAAATGTGGAAAAAAAAGTTTGATATATTTTGTTTTAAATGGGAACGTCTTCAAATTTAATTCACTTTAAAACTTTAAATTGAAATTTAAACTTAATTAAAAATATTTCTCATCAACGATTTTTTGAATTTATAATGCTTTAAAAAAATTGCTTCAGAAATTCAATAAGAAAATATAAAAGTGAAATATATTAAACTAAAAATTTATTTTTAAGAATTTTAATGTACTTATTTCACGTGTTGATACCCGTAACAACTCGATGGTTTTATAAATTTTATATGTACAACGGAAGTCAATGTGTGTAACAGTTCATTTTTCTGGATATCACGAAAATACGACTGGACGGAATTTAACGACATCTGCAATGGTTTAGACTTGCAACCAACATGAAATTACATCTATAGAACACTTCAAAATTTTTCTTGGATTTAGAAGTATACGTAAAAAAGTTGGCGCAAGCGCAATAATGCTTTTGTCTGTAAAATGCATATAATTGAGTAAAATTCTTCGATATCGTTACGTTTCAGAGCTGAAAGAGGCACAAAATGCTTTCAGAATATTTTCTATGCCTATGTATGTTAGTAAAGGTGTCTGGAACTCTCCTCCCCCCCCCCCCCTCGCCCTTTTTTTTTTGTCCTGATACTCATTCGAATATCATTATTTCCTGATTCGTTTCAAAATTTTGATTATACTAGTTCAAATAAGCAAAAAAGGGTTACACATGCGAAATAAGATTTTTGAAAGCAAAACATCAGTATGGAAATATGTTACGATATCTTTGTATTTCAGACATGAAGGAAGATAACAATATTTTCAGAATATTTTCTGTGTTGATGAAATTATGTGAGGCTATGAGTTCAAAGATACCTCTATTTTATTATTTTTAAATATATTAGCATAATATATATTCTTTATTTAAAAGTCAATTGTCAAATATTTAAGAAAGTTTGACTTACCTGGGTCAACACAGGTAATCAGCATTCTGTTTTATTGAAGAAAAATCTGGTCACTTTATCAGCAGAATGGATGCTTGACAAATGTAACTGAATGAACGTTGGTTATATTACTTTTCAAATACTTCTGTTATAGAAAACAAAACTATTTTTTTCTGTAAAAAATGATTAATATATAATCTTACGCAATATACTAAATGTTATTTTCGTATTGAAATAATAATGTCTAGACTCTTATTTCATTTTAAAACTTTATCTTAGACATTAAAAAAAAATAATAATGATAAAGTAGGACTCAAATTATATATGTCCTTCTCATACAGAAAATATTACATGATTTAAAAAAGAATTACAGTTGTAGTAGAGTGACGCGACATATCGTCACGTGATAAAGTAGGTGCATGAAAAAATCAGTTGGCGGGAAGAAATAGTTTCGGAACATAAAAAAAAAGAGTTAATAAGTTTGTTCTGAGGTTAGATATCACAACAATTTTCAGAATATTTTCTGTGTGAGAGTGTGTGAATCTGGAACGCTTTTTTTTGTCAGTATATCATGCAAGAATGGCTGGATAGAATAGAATGGCAATTAGCAGAGTATTAAGCAGGAATTCAACCTAAAATAATATGCGTCGACCATTTTAATAAATTGATTAGTTTTAGAGTTAGGAGCAAACAACGTTTGTGCTTGCGCAATAAGACTTTTGAAAGTAAATCTCACAGAATGACAATATTTTGCTTTATATTTGCATTTCAGATAAACCAAAAATGCCTTCAGAAAAAAAAAAAAAAAATCATTTTAAGTTTTTAAACCACTTCAGCCAAAACGATTTCGCCAAAAATTATAGTCGAATTCTTTCGATGACAATACATTATGCATTCATTTATAAACATATTTTATTAAGGCATAAGTTCCAGGGTCAAAATGCGTCTGACTGCGATAAATCGACTGATTTACTTTCAAACTTTTTTAACAAAATAATTTTGCCTAAATAATTCTCAAACGTTCATAGTCCAAGCAGTACAATACTATAGTATTTTTAGGAATTTATGTGACCTAGAGCAGTCTACAGAGACAAAAATCTGACTGAATGTGCCAAATCATGCGATACATTTCTACAGAACAGATTTTACTTTCATTTTAGACATTAACTGATGACAATATAATTTACAAGAATTTCTATGGATCTATCTAACTAGGAACGGGTTCTAGGTAAACAAAAAAAAAAAAAAAAGTCGGAATATTTGAAAATTTTGCGATTTATTTGTAATACCCTTCTGTTGAACTGATCTTTCTCACAATTTAGACATAAGCGCATTGTCTTCGAACATATAATTTTTTTCTGTCTTTGCTAATTATTTAATATTTTTCTTCCCGAATATTAGATTTAAAGAATTTTTTTAAACATAATTTACAGTGTTTTAGAAACCTCAAAATATTTATTTTTTGCAATAGTTCCGTAGCTTTATTTTATTTATTTATTTTATTATTAGTGCTATAGGCCTATTTCAGTCGGTTTATTGAATGGGGATTTATTGAATGAGGTCCCCCCAAGGCACAACTTTGACATGAGTCCCCCCCCAGGCCCAACTTTGACATGAGTCCCCCCCAAGGTACCCCTATTTCAGTCGGTACAGCGTTGTTGAATTTTTATAGGTCACTCTTAATTATTGCTAAGGGCCTATTTCAGTCGGTTTATTGAATGGGGATTTATTGAATGAAGTCCCCCCAAGGCACAACTTTGACATGAGTCCCCCCCAAGGTATCCCTATTTGAGTCGGTACAGCGTTGTCGAATTTTTATAGGTCACTCTTAATAGTGCTAAGGGCCTTTTTCAGTCAGTTTATTGAATGGTGATTTATTGAATGAAGTCCCCCCAAGGCACAACTTTGACATGAGTCCCCCCCAAGGTACCCCTATTTCAGTCGGTACAGCGTTGACGAATTTTTATACGTCACTCTTAATAGTGCTAAAGGCCTATTTCAGTCGGTTTATTGAATGGGGATTTATTGAATGAAGTCCCCCCCCCAAGGTACAACTTTGACATGAGTCCCTCCAAGGCCCAACTTTGACATGAGTCCCCCCCCCCCAGGCCCAACTTTGACATGAGTCCCCCCAAGGCCTAACTTTGACATGAGTCCCCCCCAAGGAACAACTTTGACATGAGTCCCCCCCCAAGGCACACTTTTGACATGAGTCCCCCCCAAGGCACACCTCCCCCCTCATTGGGAAAAAGAGAAAAAACGTTGTTTTGCGGCTATAAGACAGTTTGGACTTCCAACGTTATTTGTTACAGTATCTGCAGCTGAAACACATTGGTTTGATTTAATGAAAACTTTATCATGGAATTTAGATCGTCACGAATTAACTAAAGAAGAATTTGTCGATATTAACAAGTTTAGCAGTAGGCCTCTGGCACTAAATTAAAATCTGTCAATGTCAGATTTTCATGTTTTAAATAATGAAATAATGTCGTGTCTGTATATTTTTATTATTTTTTTTTTTTTTGGGGGGGGGAGGAGGGGGGGGGACAAAAAGATTTATTGTAAATCTACGCTTTATTTCAACACCATGGAAATACGTAATATATGAATAATACTTTATAAAAAACGAAATAGGTGAGGATAACATCAAATACTTTGCACAACCTGAATTTATATTATAATTGTCAAATAATGTTAAATAAAATTTAATCTATATAAAGTAAAAAAGAATACTTATTCAATTAAGGTGATGTATTTGTTATGATAAGATATTATAAATGTGGTGAGATATCATAGTATTTACTGCAAGATGTATTTATTAATTTTTAACATTTTTAATTATCCAACAATACTAATATAAAGTAAAGAATTTCCCCTGTACTTAAATATTAATATATATATATATATATATATATATATATATATATATATATATATATACAGTCGACTCGCGTTACAACGACCCCATCGGGACGACTCAATTTGGGTCGCTATATCATATAAATAGAAAATATTTTTTTAAGTGATGCCTTTTTCATTAAATTTGTTTTGATAATTATTGAAAATGACATGCTGCAGGTAAAATATGAATTTTATTAGAATTTATAGGTGAAATAAAATTTTAAGATTAAAATTAATTAAAAATATTAACCAATGAGAAGCGTTATAATTTTCTCAAATTTGACGAAAATGAAAATAATGATTCCAGATGACCATTTGAATTAATTATACAGTATATATGTGTACCACAGAGTATAAAATATACCATACAAATTTTAAGTGGAAGAATAAATTTTATTTTGATAAAATTTACACAATAATATATCCAGAATAATTCTACATGAAATTAGTGGTGGCTGAAAAGGTGAAAATGTCTTATCTGTGAGAGTGTCCTGAAAAAAGAGCGAAGAGTACGTCCCTTGTTTTAAAAAAGGTAATGGTCTAAATTTCAATAAAATAAAATAAATAAAATGAAAGTAAAGGATTTTAAAGCGTAAATGATTGTAAAACGTAAAGGATTTTTTGGCGGAAAATTTTGAGGAAAAAACTTTAATAAATAGTAAATGGTGGGCCGATTCTGAGCTTAAAAATGGGCGGGACTAGCCACATATCAAAGCACGCACGGTGTGCTAACTTTTTTTTTTCTTCTTTTTTTGGCTCAAAAATGCCTGTTTGATACGCATACACCGTCTTGAACAGGTTAACTTGTGGCAGGTGTTTGCACAATAACTTCACATGTACAATAACAAATGCAATGATTGGGGACAACGAGATATTCGGTCAGCAAACGAGAAACCATCCTAGCTGAAAAAGTAGTGTACTAATTTTAAGTTAAACTTGTTAACTAGTAATTTAATATTAATTTCTGGTCTTCTTCTTTATCTAGTTTTTTTTTTTCTTTATCTTTAATATTTTTTCTTTAAATAAATTTTTGTAGTTCTTCTTAAATTTCTTTTATTTTTCTGATTTTTTTAATTATTTTATCGAAATAACCACTCCCAATGTGAAAATATTTGTTTACAAATACCTTATAACAACGTTATTTAAGTGAATTATTATTATTAATTATATAATTGTAGTTATAATTAAGCGCAATCTCTCCTACCCATGTGCGCAATCATTCCTACACTGTAAGGAGAGATTGCGCAAAATAGCTCTCTTGGTTTTATTACTACAGTTGTTTTAAATTACAATAGAGCAACAAAATAATAATGGAAATGCATAGAAGAAGGATCAGTTCAAAGTTATACAGCAATAGTTTAGCAAAAAAGTAATATTTGGATTTTTTATATCATTTTGTTGAATTGTGCGCAAACTCTCCTAGCTTTACCTTATATATATCTATAATAATAAAAGAAGATGTTTGTCTGTCTGTCTGTCTGTCTGTCTGTCTGTGCATCTATACGTTCAGCCCCCTACTGAACGCAGAAGTATAAAATTTGACATACGAGTGCTCAGAAGCCTTCCCGAGTTGATAGTGAAAACAGGATTTAAAAATTTTAATTAGTTCCGGAGATATTAATTAAAACGTCGACCAATGCCTAATTAAAAAGCGAGCGGATCGTAATTTTCGCCCTTCAGCGTGTTCCTCAAAAGACAAAGCAGAAAGAGGAAAATTTCGCGGGTTTTTCTAAAGCGATCGCTTACGATCTGTTGGAAATACCGAAAATACACCTGTACCACGAGAAAGAGCATTTATTACCGATTCTTACGGTACAATTTTTTTTAAACAATACGGATTTTTTGTATTTTTAAAAAAAGTTTTAAAAAGGGTCGAAAAATTTTCTTTTTCTCGATTGTCTTTTTTGAAACGCCCTGTACGACCGAGTAACGGTTCCATTTCTTAACAACTGGTATATTTGGAAAGGACATTTAATCCTCTTTCGAACCATATAAACATTTTTACAAAATACGGGTTAGCGATCCATATTTTTAGATTTTACGAAACATCGATTTTTTTCACAAAACATTTTATAACTCTAAAGCCTTTAGAGATAAATCATTTCTTTTTTTTTTTTTTTTTTTTTTTTTTTTGTATATAGATCTCGCTTTAACAATTGAATACCCAAAAGATTGAGAGAAAATTTCAAAAACTGAATGAGTTATAATTTTTTTAATTTTCAGTATCGCGGCAGTTTTCGATGAAATTCTGAATCGACGTTTCTGAACTTCTTGCAACTGACCTTGACAGAGAAGAGAGAATAAGATTCTTCAGTGCCAGGTGCTAGAGGTCGGGAAAAAGTTTTTCGCCCACGTGACAAAGTATACTGGAAATAAAAAAAATAGTTTTTGATTTTTTTTCAATTTAAAGTCGATCAAAAGCAGAACTTCGAAATTGCCCGTCATTATGACTCACCTGTATGCAGTTAAAAAATCTAAAGTATAGCTTTAAAAATAAAATAAATAGACATATTATATTTATTTAAATTCATTTTTATTTCATCTGTTAATAACACCATTCACCAATTTCATCTGTTAATGAGTTACTTTTAACAGAATAATATTGATTTCCCCCCCCCCCTTTTTTTTATGAATTCGGTTGTAAAAAAGCAGTTTTGGAATTCTTAAATTTTAGATGGATTTCAATAGAAATCGTTAATCGCCCTTGACAGATTAGCCATTTTGAGTCTAAAATATATCATAGATATATTCATTATTGCAATACATAATACATCATTCAAAAGATATTTTAAAGTATTTTTATTGCAGGCTATTAAAATGATATAAGTCGTTCAAATTCTGTACGAAACTTTCGGAAAAAACTACGGAAAAACCAGAAAATTTTTATTCTTTTATACTTTACAGAGTTTCAAATTCAGATTTTCGTTCACATTTCGTACTAATAATTTTTAACGGTATATAGCCCGGAATTAAGCAAGTTTTGGAGAAAAGCACAGATAAGTCAGACACAAATCTTTTAAAAAAATGTTATACGGCGCCGCAGGTGCCACCGAGCGGGACTTAGCTAAAGTCAGAAATTTGAAAGATCATAACATGGTGAGCGAACAGGCTGTTTCAGATATTGAAAAGGGAAGAGGGCGCCGAAGGCGCTACCGCACGGGAGTTTACTTCGCTTTCAATAAGCTATTTTCACGATATATCGATAAGCTGTTATTAGACCTGAAACGGGAAAAAGGCGCCGCAGGCGCCACCGAGCGGGAGTTTCGTAAAGTCGGATTTTTCAGGGATCGCGAACCAGCTGGTCGCCGAAGGAGGCTAGTATATATATATATATATATATATATATTATATATTAGTTTGATCTCTAATTTTTATCATCTATTTTTATTTTATTTTATTTTATTTTATTTTATTTTTTCATAAACATCATAAGACTAAGATCATGACTCGACCAATATTTACTTAACAAAACAGTATTAGGTGTATATCTTTTACATAGCAATTATTGCTAGCGCTTCAATAATTTTGCTGCGTCAAGTTATTTCACTGTTATCAAAATATAAGAAGTATTACATCATTAACATCGACGAAATGCATTATTAACAGTAACGAAAATTAACAAAAGGTATAACCCTTATTTAATCCTCAAATTGCCCTGTGCCATTGAAAGAACCCAAAGAAAGCGTATATTTGTAAAAATATTAAACTGTGATTATTATGTTTTTATAATACATAAGATAATTAACATATCATGTTTAAGAATAACCTAAAACCATACCAAGTTTTATATTTTTCTGTAATAATACAAAATGATATTAAGTTTCATATTGCTATTACCAAGATAGGTGATGTCTGATTACATTAAAAGTAACGAAATGCATCATTAACGGTAACGAATATTTCAAAAAATTTAAACTGCATCTTTCAAAATCTATTTTGATAATTCATTAATATTAGCTATGTTTTTATTTTCTTGCCTAATATTTTGCTTCTCATTTAAAGACTCTGAAATTAATACACTATCGGAATCAAAACTATGTAACCCAATTAACAGATGGCCGTATTCACCATTAACTTCAACTCCCAGTTAACGCAAAAACTTGAAAAGCGTCTAAAGGCAGGTGCAACTTCCTAAAAAAAATTTACCGTTTCCTTCTGCCATCTAGTAAAGAAGATTTCATATAATCTTTGATTGGTCATTTTCCGCTATAAAATCTGAAACTAACAATGTCGCTAGATGGCATAAGCAACGAATAAAATTTTGCTGAAAAGTTGTGCCCTGAATTTATGCGCTTTCCAAATTTTCGAGTTCAATTTTCGAATTGAAGTTATTGGTGTTCAATTTCTGCAACTTAGAACATACTTTTGTCTTAGCCATCATACTATAGTTATAGGGAACTTGGGTAATCGGGAAAATTTTCATCCTAGTTTTTCTTTCTTTCATTCTTTTATTTTTCCCCATACGTTTTGAAGTGAGAAGAATCCAAAAATTATAAAACTGATGTGTTATGACCACCAAATATAAATTTATCTAAAGCACTGTGTATTAATTTTTTAGCTAGAGCTGCCACAAAAATAAAGGGAATTGAAATGCATAAAATTGACATGTAAAAGTAAACTAGCCATCGTTTTAAAATTATAAAAAATATATGTTTCTATTTTCTTAAAAAAAAATAACTTAAATAGTAGAGAGAGAAAGAAAAAAAAAAGGTTAATATAAAATACTGTAGATGACTATTTTTCTGCCATGTGTATGATTTTTGCGATATTTCTATATGACTTGACAATACCTATTGCTATATCGCCATGCTAACGTTAACACTTATCATTAAAATTGTAACATTAAAGGGAATAGAATAGCAACTTTTTTTCTAGTCTTGCTCTTATTTAGTACAATCTATTTTTATACGAAAATTTTCATCCTCTAAATTTTTATAAATATAAAACTTTTATATCTTTAAAAGTATAAATTAAAAACATTTCATTAATAATAAATTATGCGTAATGTAAAAATTAGTAAATCTTAACAAAATTTTAAAAGTAATTTCCAACTAATTTTTATATGTAATATAAAATTAAAATAATTAAAGAAAAAATAATAATAAAATCCACTATTACCACTTTTTCTAAAAGAAAAATAAATATTTCATTATTATTTCTTTTTAGTATACAAGGTAGCAGGCATACATAATAGTGTAATTAATAAATCGCGCTTACTTACTTCTAACATCTGTCTATACGGTAGGCGGTAAAAATGGCACCGGTAAAAATGGCACCGGAAAAAATGGCACCTGGTAAAAATGGCACCGGTAAAAATGGCAACGGTAAAAATGGCACCTGCGATTTGCGTAACATATACTACAATGAAAAATAGCCGCATTATTGCTAAAAATTAGGAAGTATTTTGAGCTTTGTTTGACTGTCGTGATACATTTGGCCATTACCTGTATCTGTATTATGAATAAAAAGTATCGAATTTTTTTATCTTTTATAGAAATATTATAGATATATTTTATAAAAAGTGCTGATTTTAAATAAAATTTTAGAAGGAAAATTAGACATTAGAAATTTAAATTAAATTGGAACAACATTCACTTAGTATATGTCTGTTGAAAGTTTAGTTGGGGGGGGGGGAGGGGAGTTAGGAGACGACTGAAAGAAAATAATTGTTTTTATATCACCATCTTACTTATTTTAATGAAACTTTGTATAATAATCACTTACTATTTATGAAAAAGCTACAGTGTTCCATATACGGGGGGCGGTGTCAGAGGTATATGTATTGAAAACTTTTTCAAACAATGCTATACAAATATGAATCCCATTGAGCATTATATACAGCTGAGGGGGCCAAGAGGGTGGTGCACGCAGATTTTCTTTTTCTTTCTTTCTTTTTAATCATTCTATTATTTATTTATTAATGAATCTTCTTATTTTTAAAGAGTTTTAATATTTTACTTTAAATGTGTGATATGCAAAAATTAAATAAGTTGAATTTTATCACTTTTTAGCTTCAAAGTGAAATATTAAAAATTCAATATTTGGAAAACGATAAAAACGGTAACGTTTACGTATTTTTCAAATATCAAAACGAATTTAGAAAAATTAGAAAATGAGTAATTTAAGAAACTAATTTCTCCATTAATTAACAGAGTTACACTGTCAATCAAATTAGGTGAAAAACATAGTTATTAATAATTATTAATACTTTTATATAACTAACAATAACGATAGTTGTTATATAATTGATATATATATATATATATATATATATATATATATATATATATATGTATAGCTGATAATAACCATTAATAGTTATCGCTATTATTATTATTATTCAAATAATAGTATCAGTACAGTATATATATATACTATTAATATATATAATTATATATATATATATTTTTTCAGTAATTATTATATCAATAGTATCTTAGAGTATTTAAATTTATTTAATGAAAACTTAATTTTAAAAATTATATATAAGATGGGTTCAAATGTAAAATATAGATTCTTTTCAAATTTATAAAATTATTTTTAAAAATTCTAGGTTATAGCACTTTGATGTTTGCTTTTGAATGTGCAACTGTCATGCAGTAAAAGATAATTTTTCAAAAGAGGATTTGGCATGTTAGTCAGTTTTGAAATGTGTGACAGCTTCAGTTGTCCATTTGTTGTTCGCAGGTGGGTACACGGTGAAGGGGGATTATATGATTATTGTATACGAAGAAATGAAAAAAAAAATCGCTTATTCAGCATGAACGTCACAGAGCTGAAGTATTTCAACGATGATTTTCTTTCCAGAACAAAATGTCAAATTATTTAGTAAAGATATAATAATGAAGTATCAATCATATCATTAAACATTTTCGATTCAAAAGAGTTACTTACAAATACCTCCATTTCATAATTTTTATTTTTGATTGACCCGCAATACCATAATAGAATTTTTACTTCATTAATATTTGGTCTCCTTTTGTGGATAGTTCATGTAAGGGTGCTTTATTCCGTGGTGATTTTTCCAGGGCTGATTTTTTTTTTTTTTTTTTTTGGATACCAAATAAAAGGGCACTTTTGTAATAAGCAAATCGCAAAATAATAAATATGAATAATACATTTGAAGAATGATTTCTAAATCACATTTCTAGAAATTTCAATTGATTGTGTACAACATTTATTTAGTATATACCTGAGGGACGTGGGGGGTGGGGTTAGGGGGTAGTACCGGTTGTATTTATACCACCTTCTTACCGATTTTAACGAAACTTTATATAATCGTATACAATTTGTGAAAAAATTACAGTGTCAGACATAATTGGAGGTGGATGGCAGAGGAAAACAACATGATTTTTTTTTTCTTGTATCACCATTTTACTGATTTTAATTATATATTCTATAATTATCACTTACTTTTTTATTAAGATCAAAATGAGGGTTATATATACCTAGGGGGAGGGGGGGGGGCAAAAGTGTTTGCAGATGAAAAAAAAAAAAATGTTTTTTAAACTGCCCTAGTATCGATTTAAGTAAAACATTGAATATATACTTACTGTTAAAAAATTGCAGTGAGTGTTACAGATATCTTTGGGGAGGGGGGGGCGGAATAAGAAAAGTAAAGTAGTTGATTTTATATCGCCATGCTACCTATTTATATAAAATGTTGTATGACTATTACTTACTTTTTTTATCAAAATTATAATGAAATATACATGTAGTTCAAAAAAGGGGGGCAAGTGAGTGGGGCAGATGAAAAATAAAATAATACTTATTATCGATTTTTTTATTGACATTTTGTGCAACTATCAATTACTTTTAACACGTTCGCTGCCGATCCCGCGCCAGCGCGGGATGTGACGTATCACTTTACAGGTGAAAGTTTACTTTAGGCTGCCGCTTGGCGAAATTTCGAAAATCGCCAAGACGGCGTCATTTCGCATCGTGTTCCGAATAGCAACCTTACACCGGCGGCATACGAAAGCGAGCTTTTCGGCGATCTAACCTAAAAAGAAAACGCGTCTTGAAAGAAAAATCCGAATAATAATAATACATAGGACAAAAGGAAAATTTTCATAAAATAGAATTAAAAGAAAAAAAAATAATTACGAATTTATAACTAATCACAAATACAAAAATAAAACTTAGATTATACAATCACACCAAATGTCACTGAAAAGTGTGTTGCTTTAGTAATTGATGATAAGTGTTTAGATGATAGTTTTTTTATTTCCAATAATTTAACAGCTATAAGTACAGTCGGTAACAAAAGTGTCCGAACACTAGCAAAAATTCCTATGTAAAAAAAGTACACTTCATAAGGTTTTGTTAAATAAATCCTTATCGAATCATGTTCTTACACTGACTAAGAACAGGATTCGACAAGGATTTATTTAACAAAAATGTATGAAGTATAAGGAAAGCGCAGCTGACGTCACGCTCAGGGCAAAACATTCTATTCAGGGCAAAACATTGGTATTTCCACCAATAGAGGTTGTCCTTTTGCCACTCGTGAGTGTCAGACTCTGGCTGATGGCTCGTTTGTTTGTAAACATGCCCTTTCCTTATACTTTTTTACTTAGGAGTTTTAAATTTAAAAGTTTTCAAAAGTTGTATAAAGTAAATTATTTATCATTAATATTTTATTTATAGTCCTCATTCATTAGGAATGAAAATATAAATCTGCAACTGGATAATTATAGCAAATTTTAACTATTCTTTATTATAATGGTACTCTGATCTGTTCACTATACCCCTATCTCAAAATGCATGAAATTAAAAAGTATACAAAATTTTGTACTGTAGCAACCAATATTGGCATAAAATTCAAAAATATGCCTCTAAAATTCAGGACCGTGGTTGCCCAGTCGGTAGGGCACCGGGCTCGTAATTGGAAGACTGTGGGTTCGGTACTCGAGCTTGCCAAAAACCATTGTGTATACTAATGGTGGCTGGTGCTCATAAAATCTGTCGTGCCCGCAATGTTTTCCATGTTCCCATATTAATTATACCTCTGGGTGTCTACGAAGCGAGAGAGTCATCCCTTCCGTGGAGGATCAAAATTGTGATGGCATGTCCCTGGACAACTCCAGGGGTGAGACCCAGACCATCGCCAATTGTCCATTGCGCAGCACTAGTGTGACGTAAAACACAATCAACAAACCAACCCCTTAAATTCAAAAGTACCTCTTAAACTCCAACTCTATTCAACCAGCCAAACAGTACTAACGCAAACATCACAAATATTCATATTTCAAAATAGATGATTGGTTGGGTTTTACTTCACACTAGTGCTGCGCAATGGGCGATTGGCAACGGTCGGGGACTCAGCCCTAGAAGTGGTCCGGAAACATGCGATAAAAAATTTGATCCTCCATGGAAGGGTATTTCAAAATAGAATACTTTCTCTCTAATAAAACACGTATCATCAATATGCAACCGAAGTGATGGCGTCAGCGAGATATTTTATCTGCTCAGTACAAACGAAACTATTTGCTATGGAAATTTAACTTATTACTCAGTAACTTCAGAGTTTGCTTGTAACGAGCAGATGAATTTTTACACGTTTGACGTAATACAGCGTATTGACGTAACACATGACGCAAACAAGTAAAGGTAAACACAAAGCCTATAACATCTCGCGATGTAGCGCTCTTGTGCAACACGTCAAACATATTCGGCGGGTTAAAGGAAAAAAACGTCATTTCAAATTTTAGTCACGTGAAACCGGCAGCGAACGTGTTAATGAAAAACTACAGTGAAGGTCTGGGTGGGGGGGGGGCTGGAGACAGAATGAAGAAAATGAATGTTTTATACCCCAATGCTTTTTATTTTAATAAAATGCATCATAAATATCATTTAATTTTCAGGAAAATTTACGTTGACTGTTATATATATTTTGGGGGATATGGAGGGAGCAGAAGAAAAAAATTATTCATAAATACCACAATGCTACCAATTTTAATTAAAAATTCTACAGTTATCACCTACTTTTAATGTAAAATTATGGTGAATGTTACCTATACTTGGGGGAGGGGGGCAAGGGGAACAGGGAGGGAAAGAATGTTATTTTTAAATCACACCGCTTTACATGTATAGAATTTTTTTTATAAATATCACTTATTGTTTATGAAAAATTCTAGAAAGGGATGCATATCGTAGTATCTTTCAGTTCTTAAGTTAGTATGCAAAAATTCAATGTATTATTATTATCAGACATTAGTTAAAAAGTTAATATCAAAATTTGTAAAAAGATTATTCTGAAACAGAATTTTTTTTTTTATTTGTCCCATCCTCCCCCGTCCCCCCACTACGTAAAACAAAAAAATTTCGCTATCGTTCATGTTTAGCAAGTATTTTGCAAGTTACATTTAAGAAAAGTGCCCTTTTTCCCAGATCGCGGAAAAAAGGGCACTTTTCACAATAACTGCTTGTGAAAGATATGTGTCATGGAAATTATTTAAGGGGTTCTAAATGGGAGAGGAAAAGAAAACGATGGTATGATGTAAAAAACATTATTTAATTTTCTCTGCGCGTTAACCTCTAGATTTTTTTTTTTTTTTTTTTTCATTCATACGTGTATTTTACAAGCAGCAAAAAGCGCGGAAATTTTGAACATGTAAAACACATGCTAAATATGAATGAGAGTGTAGATTTTTTATTTCTACGGAGGAGGGGGGGGGGAAAGGACAGATTAAAAGATGAAATTATTTTTTTTTTTAATCTTTTCATTTATTTATTTTTCATTTATTTTACAGATTTAAATCATGCATTGAGTTTTTGCGTACAAACTTATGAAGAGACAGAAACTGATACGCAACCCTCACTGTAAGGTTTTATAAACAAGTAAAATTTCATTAGATCGACAACATGGTGGTGTAAAAATATATTCCTTCCATGTGCCCTCTAGCTCTCAGTCGATAATATAACCCTCTCTGCAATTTGATAAACAATAAGAGATATTTATACAAAATTTCCTATAAATGTAAAGCAAAGTGATTTAAAAAGAACTCCCCCCCCCCCCTCAGTATTCCACCTCCCAGCTCTCTTGAGTATATGTAACACTTTTGAAAATTTTCATTAAAAGTAGGTAATAGTTGTTATAATTAATTTAATTTGTATGATTACATTTTATTATTAAATTGTTATAATTAATTTTAATTTTTTCCCCATTTTAACTACTTTTTATTCTATTCATTTATTTACTTACTTATTAATTTAGTCCAATTAAGTTCATTGTAATTTTTATATAGTATTAAGCTTTTCATTTTAAATTATTGATAAATGAAGAGTGCGTTACGAAAGACGATTTATATGTAATTATAAATTGAATTATTGTATATGCAAATATCGACATATTTATATATACATGTAAACTTAAAGATAAGAAATAACATATAGTAATAAATGAAATATATATATATATATATTCGGGCATTGCATGCTGTAAATTTTTAGCATTTTGCATACAGCATGATAGAAGGATCACCTAATTCGCATACAACATTCATTTAATGCCCTTGAAAAAGTAATGAATTTGTATGTTTCTATATCAAGTTGCTTACTTTTTTTCTTTTTGTCAAATTTATTCATTTTTTACAGTTCTTCATGTGATACTTGGTTTCATATAATTGAATGTTTGAAAAGTTTTTCGATATATATCTAATAAAAGATGCAGCAAAAATGGAGTTATTATTTTCGAATTTTTAATGCATATCAGGAAGAAAAAGCTGTCAAGCCATACTCCTACTACTTTTTAATTAATTAATTAAAGTAATTAAAACATTTTTAATTACTTTCAAATTTTTTAATACATAATAATAATAAAAAGTTGTCTTTTATTAGAGAATACCCTTCTATTCTTTTCAATTCAATTCTATATGCATTATTCTTATTTTGAAAATCTATTATTTTATCACTCTCTATAAGGGAATGTGAAAAAACATTTACTACTACTACTAAGGATAGTAACTAGACTAATTTGAGCTTATTTGGTTACTCTGAACTTTGAACGAAAGGATTTACTATTATTATTATTTTATTACATTTAAACGAAAAAAATATTTCATTACTGTAAGATTCTTAATAAGTAATAGCTACAAAAGTTAATTTTAATATAAATCATTATACATAAATTACTTTTTTCAATCAATTAATATATTTTGTTTTGTACCGTATCAATTAACTAAGGGTAAAAAAGGATTAAATAAATAAAAATAAATAAATTAAATTAAATTAAAATTAAAATGACTGAAAATATATATGTTTTATTACTTCCAAATTATTATTAGGTAAGAGCGAGAAAAAGTTGTTTTTATAATAATAAATTATTTTATTATATAAATAAATCAATTACATTTTTAAACTTTCGCATATGACATTTTTAAAGCAATCTCAATTAATATATATATATATATATATATAAATATTTATCAATCTGTGTATTTTTTTTTTCCATCATGCTATAGGTATGGGGATCTTAGGCAATCATAAAAAATTTCATCCTTTTTTTTTTTTTTTTTTTTTTTTTCATTTAAACTTTTCTACAAGTTTTGAGGTGTGAGAAATCTAAAAATCACAAAACTGATATGGTTTATCCGTTTGTGTGTTAGTTAATTAATATATGTACTCGACGTAATAAGAATTTTTTTTTTTTATTATTATTATTAAAACTTTTTATACATTAAGAAATTAAAAATTATTAAATTTTTATTATTAGTTTTTAAAATAAATTTTAATTTTAAATAAAATTTTCAAAAAGTTAAATTTTTTATATTTGAATATATAATATATATATATATATATATATATATATATAAATTGCTAAATTTTAAGATTAAATTTTATTACGTTATCTATTATTTATATATATATATATATATATATATATATATATCTTACAAAAGCATCCATTAACACATACATACATACATACACACATATATTATACATACACACATATGTAATCATAATTTTAATTCTTTAATTCATAATATATATGATTGTTCATATAAATTTGGTTTTTAATTATCAGTAATTATTATTGTTTTTTTAACCTAATAATAAAAATACTTGTTTATCCTGCTCCACCAGTCTTAAGCCGTGGTGGCCTCTGCTCCTTCTTAGTTTTGTTTGAAATACTGCCTTTATTTCACATAGTTTTTAGTTTTTATACTAAACATGTGTACTCATCACATACTCACTCTAAAACATCCTTACAAGCTTTTAAAACTCATTTTTATTTATGTATGTTCTTTTATTACTTTTTTATAGTGACTTTTTTTCCCGCATGACTTTCTTTCCGGTGACTTTTCTTCCGGTGACTTTTTTTCGTGACTTCTTTCTCAGGTGACACCGTTTATACGTTTTTTAAGGGACCGTTCCAGAAAAACGTACAAATGAAAAAATCGTACTATTGAAAATTTGTTTTAACACATTAATACATAATAAAGGATTATATTATTATTAAAAATCAAATTAATTTTCATGTTTTCCTTTACATTTGTTCGACTAAGATAATTTTTAATGAAATTTAAAATAATTTTAAAAAGTAGGATAAATTTTAAAGATAATTAAAAATGTAGAAATTCAGGAAATTTCCTAAAAATTTTGATTTTAACCTTTAAAGACAGTCTTTCGTTTTCTAAATAAAGATGACATTTTTGCAAACGGTTAAAGAAAAAAAAAATGCTTTGTCTCTCCAACAGCAAGATATCAAATAAGAATAAGCATGATAAGAAGTAAGAAAATCTTCTGGTATCCTATTCAAATTTACCCAAAGCAAGTGAGTAATAAACCTTTAAGTTTACAAAATGCCTATGAAGTTGTGATTTTTTTTTTTTTTCACATCCCGTCCCTAGAATGCAATTAAAGAGAAAGTGGCACGGAGGTCTACAAGTTTTCAGTTTTCTTTCTCTCAAAGAAATCCTGTCCACTTTTATACTTACCAATTCACCCAGTCCCGAATGCTTGCTTCTGAATGTTTCTCTACCCCCCCCCCCCTTGCAGGCTATCAGCCCTACTTGGGCGTTATTGAGTTGCGCTTAAGAATAGGAGGTACTACTCAATTGCGATTAGGACCTTCATCCTCATAGGCATCAGTTGCGCCGAGATCATATCCCCCCCCCCAAAAAAAAAAAGAAAAGAAAAAAAAAATGCATAAACGCATAAACGCATCAATTGCGCTCGTAGGCTTTTCAAAAAATCAGAAAAAAAAATTCTAAATGATTTTGACTATTCAAATTTGCATAATTTGTCGATAAAGCTTTCTGATAATCATTAATATTTGTTTAATTTTTTGAAATTATTTGTTTTAATTTTTTGAAAGCTTTTCAGGAATAAATTTGTTTTTCAAAACACATTTTGCATACCAGAACAAATTGTTCAGCTTATTCTGTCATAAATTATTGATGGTATGAGATTTGTGGATTTCTTTTTGAAGTTCTTATGTTTCATTTAAATGGAAAAATATTTTGAAAACTTTACAAGTAAGACAAAACTAAATAAAAATATGGTGTATATTCAATATTTAAACTTAAAACTTCTTCACAGACCATAAAATTCAATCCAGCGCAACCGTTTTCAAAAGGACTTGTCATTTCTTCATCAGGTGCAAAAAACATGTGCTACTGCCTTGGAGGCAAAAGCAAGACTTGCTTTTATTTGTGTAATATAAATATTTCTTTAAATAAATAATATAATATAAACATTTTTTTAATTGCTCTTGTTTGAATGTATTGGAGTCTATTATCTTTACCCAGGAGATAACACGAGTATAAGTAAATAATTTTTTCCTTCCTAGAAATTATCTTTCGTTACCTTCCAGTATACAAGAGGGGGGGGGGGGATGACAATGAACGTTATCAGTAATTTTTCTTGCGAGCGCAATTGATGCATTTTTAACAATGGGGGGATTAACGTAAGCACAATTGATGTGTGCTCGTGTACTTAAATGATATTTTAAACTTAGGAAATGCTGTATTACGATACCTGACAGGATACTTCATTTCGTATACGCCCGCCTTTTCTCTCTTTTATAGTTAACCATGTAAACCTATCTGTTACTTTATTTGAAGTATGACAATGTCCCAACTGAAAATACCTCAATGTCATGACAAAATATTTCTTTCTCCTACCAAACACTAATATTCGTTATGCAATGCCTTTTTTTTCTTTCGATTATACAGTATTATTATTGTAATTATTATTATTATTATTATTTATTTTTATATAAATATTGGAAAAATATAATTCAATAAATTAAAATTGAGTTTTTCCGTAATGCACTTTTTAAAAGAAATTTTCTTATTTTATAAATTAATTTTTCTTTTCTTAAGATTTTTTTTAGCTGGTAGTTAGCTCGAATATTGTGCTAACTTAGCATTTCATTACCTAGATAAATGTTTCTGAAGGCTACATATATCATGTTGACCAAACAAAATTCTATCTCCTAATTTTTCTCAATAATGCGATCATTTTTCATTTTAGCATATGCTTCGCAAATCGCAGGTGCCATTTTTACCGGTGCCATTTTTACTGGTGCCATTTTTACCGGGTGCCATTTTTACCGGTGCCATTATTACCGGTGCCATTTTTACCGGTGCCATTTTTTCCTACATTCGTATATACATAAAACTTTCGTGTCACGATGTTTGTCCGCGATAAACTCCTAAAATAATGATCTGATTTTAACAAAATTTTGCACACTGTGTGCAGTTCGGTCCAACTTGAGAGATAGGACAGATTTTATCTCAATTTACAGTCACAAAATTTTTTTATTACAAATTATTTGTTAATTATAGCCCTTTGTTATAGTTGCTCCAAAATATCTGCGAGTTCCATAAGTTTAATTGTTGCAAAAAAGAAAAAAAAAAATGAGTTTATTTTCTTTCGGCATAAAAATAAATACATTTAATCAAATGTCTTCGTTAAAAAAAATATATAAAAAGTTAAATTATGCATCTCATGAAAAATGACGTCATAAAATATTTTTTTATCCGCGTTTGTAATTATTGATAGATGGCGCTTTTCCATCTTTTGTTGTTAGTAAATATAATAGCCACGTTTATTTATTATTGTTGTATTTGTGTTACTACTTAATATTCGTGCTATAATTTCTCCGCCATTACACCATGGAAAATCGATTATCTTTAGAAAAAATGTTTCAGTTTATTCAAAGTTCGATCGGAAGTAGATGTTTAACTGAAGCTGAACAAGCATTAGTTTCAAATATTCTTTACTTCCATTAGCCGAAGCAACTAAAATTTTAAATATGTCATTTGGAAATAAATGGAAGCTTAATTTCGGATTTCCTGATTCTTTGGAGTTACACTGTGGCACACAGCAGTATGTGTTATCTTTTTTACCGGATTTATTCATTTTTATTCAATAAATATATGTGAAACTGAACATCAAATCAGTGTTGTGCAAGTTCACGAAAAAAAAAAAAAACGAACTAGTTCAAACTCAAGTTCATCGTGTAAAAAACGAGTTAGTTCGCGCTCAAACTCATGTCTGAAAGAAATGAACGCGCTCAGTTCAAGTTCATTTTTAAAAGTCAGCGTAACTCACTAAAAATTCATTTTTACGTACTTTTTTTTTTTTTTTTTTTTCTAAATAGATCTTATCCTCTGTGAACACTTTAATAGGTAATTTCCCTTTTTCTAAAATTACCAATTACCATGAAAAGTATTTTTAGTTTTATGCTTAATTAAACTTATAAACTTATAACTCCTAATTATAACTTATTAATTTAATTGTAGTGAAAATTTATTTAGCAAACACTTCTGAATGGTGTACCCACTGTTTTTGTATGGTTTTTTATTCTCAAATTTTCAATACGTTTGTTTATGCGCATGAGAACTTATTAATAGGCGACAAATTCTATAATTTAGAGGTTCCATTGTTTTAAATCAGTGTTGCACAGGACCGCGTTTATGAGTTTAACTAAAACATTTTCAGTTTTGAGCTGAATTTCGCTGTTTTTTTAAATTGTGAACTTGAGCTGAGCAAAGTTCATTTTCTCATGAATTTGAGCGGGAAAAGTAACTCAAACTCATATGGATTTTATTCCTTTGGGGAAAGAAATTCTTGGTAGCAATATTTTCTATCTTTTTAATCCCAAGAGAGGGCACATTTCCCACAAGAGAGAAACGCATCGAGTCGGGTAATCGCTTATTACCTGCTTTGCTGGTCAGGTGCAGGTAAAATTTGCATTAATTGTTATTCACAAAATGTTTTCTCCGAAGATTGTTTTATGCTTTACTTATGAATCTAAACTTTTAAATGAAGAGATTGGATGACATTGTCTTCATTCCTAGTAATTTAAAGACATGACTGATAACATGAATTTAATTACATTTACCTAAATATTAGTACTTAACGTTTGAAGCTTTATATGGAAAACTATTTTTTTTTCCTACCTATATTTGCTTTCTTATTTTACTGTCAAAGTACTTTGAACAATGGTTTTTTCAAATTAATGTTTTAATACAGATAAAAGTTTGTTTTTAATTAGATAAATACATTGTTATAATATTTTTATGCCATATTAAATTTTCTGAAAGATTTCTTCAATAATATAATTGTAGTTTGTTTAAAAGAACTTTTATTCAGTTTATTATATAATACAATTTTAACAATATAGCGGGCCAGAAGCTGCAGATTCGATTCGGGTTAAGGGTCAAAAATCATTTTGCAGGCCGGGTCGGCTGCAAGTCAAGTTTACTCGAACCACGCAGAACTCTAAGTCAGTCCTTTCATAAGAACAAATATAAATTCCGCTGATCACCTAATATGATTGAAGACTTAAATGCCCTATCCAGTAGGCTACCCTTTTTCTTGCTACAGTAATTTTTTTCGTGCCCAGCTTTCCACGGTATTATACTGTTGTCAATTTTGTATTTCAGTTTTCATGCAAGCAAATCCATGCTGTTTCAAAAACACAAATTTTTGCGAAATACCTCCTATGGACTTCCCTGATTATGGAAGTTCTAAGAGTAATTTAAGAAAAGTTTTAAGAAAGCCTTTCATTATAAATAAAAACTAGTTGGCATAGTTGGACTCTGCTCAGTTCAAAGCTTGATACAGTGACAGAATGAAATCCCCGCCTAATAGGATATTCACCGTTCACTTCGATATATTTATCTTATTCTAATCTATTAATTTATTTTATCAGGGTCAATTCCGTTGTTTAGTTTTCATGCTACTATATCCAATGCAATAATCCTCAAAATTTCATATTTATATGAAAAATTTACAATTTCGCTATGTTGATAAAATCGTAAATTACGAATAATTTACAAAATTTTCCTATTAGAATATTTGTATTTAATCATGTTCAAACAAATATCATAAATATTTTGAAGTTGTATAATGTATTTATGATCCTCAAAATGGAAGTTTATGCTCAATTTTGCCTTGTTCTGACATGTTAAGTAAATCGTAAATTCCAAATAACTTACGAATTTTTTAAATTGGAAAAAATCATAGTCTATGATATTCATGCCAGTATCCTAAATAATATTTCGAAAGTGGTTTGACATCTTTACGATGAAAATATCCCTCAAGATTGACGTTTATGTGAAATTTTGCTCTATTCTGCCATGTTAAGAAATTCGTAAATTTCCAATAACTTACGAAATTTTTATATTGGAAAATTCATAGTCATTAATATGCCAGTGTCCTAAATAATATTTCAAAAGTAGTCTGGCATCTTTACGATGAAAAGATCTCTCAAAATTGACGTTTATGTGGAATTTTGCCCTATACTGCCATGTTAAGAAATTCGTATCTTTTCCAATAACTTGCAAAATTTTCAGAGTAGCATATTTATAGTTACTGATGTTCATTCCGGCATCAAAACTGATATTTTAAAACTTGTCTGACATTTTTACAGTAAAAAGTTTCCATTTAATGCACGTTTAAGTGAATTTTTGTCCTATTCTCCCATGTTAAAAAAAAATCGTAAATTTCGAATAACTGCTGAAGTTTTTTAATTCGAATGTTGCAAATGAATAGAGTTCTTGCCAGTGTCGAAAGTAATATTTTAAAACTGATCTGACCTCTCTGCGACAATTTGTTCTTGAGATATCGTGTACACAGACTAACAAACTAACGGACTAACACACTAACAGACACCCTACAGACAGACACCATACAAATTTTGTCATTTTCGGATTCCTCACACCTGAAAACGTGTAAAAAAGTCAAAAAACCGAGGTCGAAAATTTTCAGGATTACCTAAGTGCCCCATACCTATACTATGATGGGGAACTAATATAAAGATAATTAAAAGTATAATATTAAATCCCAATAATTAAGGGGTCCGGGCACCAAATGTTTGTTTTTATTATTTATTGATGAATTGCTGTAATTATTTTTTCTGAAATTAAAGCTATTTTTACAATGAAGTTGAGCAAGAAAGAATCTTAAAAAACTTAAAATAAAAATTTAAATAATATTTTAAAAATTACAAATTTTTGATAAATTACAAATTTGTTATATCTCATGAACTAAAGGTTCAATTTACAAACTTTTTTCATTCTTATATACAGAAAATATTTATCTTCAATTTGTCTTCGGGATTTTTAATTAGGAGCAAAACTTTTTTGGTAATCCAAAAATTATGCATGAAATAAGTACATTTTCAAAATAAAATTAATATTTAAAAACTTTATTATTATAATCAGAAATCCTGAAGATAAATTGAAGATAAATCCTTTCTGTATATAAAGATGAAAAAAGTTTGGAAATTGAACCATTAGTTCATGAGATATAACAAATTTTAAACTTATCAAAAATTTTTAATTTTTAAAATTTCATTTTAATTTTTTAACTTTTTTTAAAGATTCTTTCTTGCTGAACTTCATCGTCTAAAAAAGCTTCAATTTCAGAAAAAATAATTGCAGCAATTCATCAATAAATAATAAAAACAAAAATTTGGTGTCCCGGACCCCCCTAAATCCTGTTTGCTAGTATCATAAATGATATTTTAAAACTAGCATGTGTTAAACCAGTAATCTTTGTTTAATCTTTTATATTTTAAATATGCTTATCTTTCAATGCAAGAGTTATAAAACAAAGATATATAATAAAGAATCATTTTCGCAAATAACAGGAATCTCATTTTTAAAGAAAAAGAGAATATCTTGGTCTTTATCAGCGAAGTGAAATGTCGAGTACTTTTATGGAGGGCGGCAATTTGTCACGCTGCCTCAGGGCTATGGGGTATGGTACATCTCCCGCAGCTCTGGGTGGTCTTGCCAAAGATCTTTTACATCGTAGCACCAGCAATGATCTACTAGTATTTTATAGTATTGTAGAATGCAGAAAGTTGTCTGCTGCCGAAGTATTGTACTACGTAACAAAAGGTTCTCACGCTTTTCTCTTTTGAATCCAATACAATGTTGCTGTGTATCCTGTTACTAATTACATTTAACCCATATGTTCGAATTGTGCGAAAAACACTAAATAAATCCCTCTCTTCAAAAATGGTCAACAGATTTGCTGAAAATCACTCCTCTAGGAAACTTGCCACATAACTGTTATTTATAAAGTGTATTTATTCGCAATAATTTCCAAGAAATTTTATAAACATGTTTAATTTGTTGTGCAAAAAAACTTATACCTCAGATTTATCAATATATATTACTATGTAAATGGATGAGTTTTTATTATTTTTTTAACAGTTTTAAGCTTTTATTAAGCTTTATTTTTAGTTCTGTAATACACATTTAATAAAGTTTGAGCTTTACAAATCAAAGATTGAATTTTATGATGTATTTTTTGTTTACATAATTAAAGGCTGTAATTCCCCCCCCCCTTAATTGATTAAATAAAAGATAAAATTTCTTAAAGATAAAGTAATTTCTGTAATAAAGTTACTTTTGCCATCCAAATTTTGGTATTTTATTTGATTGCTTTTTTTTTTTTTTCACATAAAGTTTCAACATATATTTATTTATTTTTCCCCTCGTCAATTACATCACTATATTTTTGTTGAAGGAAAAAAAAATTCTAAAATTTTAATTGTATATATATATTTTTTAACCCGTTAGTAGTCGCTAGTTGATCGATTTGCCGCCCATCCTTCAGTGTTGCCAGATTTTGTTATTCAATAGCCACCAAAAATTTTTAGAAATGGCATTTGATATACTTAAAAAGCGAATAAAATCAAGAAACGTCGATCACATCACTTCTTGAAATTATTGGTGACAGTTAAATAAAAACTGCGCAATCTGTAATAGGTGGCGCTGTCTATAGCGACTACTAACGGGTTAATTCAACATAAATTGTAAAATTGCTGTTAGTTTGAGGTTCAAGATATAACACTTTCATATCATTACCAATTGATATTTCTTGAATATATATTCTAAAATTAAAAATGGTTTGAACTAAGACGTTTTGTTTATATAATTTTGGAACAAATTAAAATAATTATCTAAAATATTTTTCTTGCTATAATAAAATTTTCGTGTACATGCTATTAACAATAGCAGAGATTAAGTTCATGAGTGAGAAAATCGTGCATTTGAAACTATTAGATAGTTCTATAAACTCTTTTTTAATCGATTTCTTATAAATATGTTCAAATTATGATGCCTAGTAATTCCACGAAGATTTGAGAAGTTTACAAAAATTACGCATTTTTCCTCGCTAATATTTCTGAAGAAATTGAATAAATCTTAAAAACTATTAAAAAAGTGTGTGTGTTTGTGTGTGTGAGAGAGAGACACTATTACTATTCTTAAAATGCAGTATTTTTTTGACGAAACTTATAGAAACGATCGCTCATTTTTAGAAAGAAGACAATGTTTCAAGTCTATTGATTATTGATATAGGGCGATTTCCTTGAATTTCTGGAAAATGCGGATAAAGGCAAACTCACCGTTTTTTTGTGAACGCTTGCTAACGAGAGGTAAGAGGGAACCCTCATCCCTCCCTCAAGTCCTACACACACAATGTTAAAACAAACTGGCACATTTGGTAAATTTCAAACTTAGTTGTCAAACTTCTTAAACACTTTTCATCCAAAAACAATAATGCATTTACAGATTCTAATTTTGCATTTCTCCCCCCCCCCCTACCTTTTTTTTTTTTTTTTTTTACTTTATTCTATATTCAATAAAAGAAAGTATTGGATTCGTAAAAATTTTCGGCTTCCGGCTTTCGATGAATTTACAAGTTTTGAAAGGTCCAGAACACGATTGGATGATGTTTAGAAAATGTCTGTCTGTGTTTGTACGTCAAAAGTTCTTGGGGACTGTATCTCAAGAACTACAGCACAAAATTACATGTAAATTTATATGCAGATGTACCTTGACTAAAATTAGTGCCTATAAAATTTTGGTATCAATTTCTCAACAGGTGGCGCTGCTAGGCCGCGATTTTTACAGTTTCATAGAAGGCTATATCTTAGGAACTGCTGAACAAAATTGCATGTAAATTTATATGCGGACGCACTTTGATCCAGATTAGTGCCTATCAGCTTTTGGTGCTCATTACTCAACAGGTGGCACTTCTATACAGCGATTTCTACAATTTCAGGGAAGGCTATATCTCAGGAACCACTGACGAATTTGCATATAAATTTATATGCAGATGCAATTTTTCATTAAAATCACTAAGAAGGTAATATAAAGAAAATTATTATCTTTCAATCTGCTCCTTGACTCCCCCTTCCCCCAGGTATATATACTAAGTGAAAATGAAAACAATTTAATTGATTCAAACTTCTAAAAATGTTATATGAAATAATTCTTTAAATTTATTCTTTGATGTTTATTATTTTTGTGATTTGCAAATTGCAAAAATGCCCTTTTTTCTGAGTGCCCTTTTTATGAGTGCCTTTTTTTTTCCAAATGCCCTTTTCCGGGATCCATTTTGAACAATTATTCTCTTTTTTGTCCTTTTCTTCTTCTACTTTCCTTTTTATATTTCAGACAGAAATATTTAATATGAGTTTGAGTTTGAATTGCTTTTCACGCTCAAGTTCGTAAAAAAACGAGTTTCGCTCAACTCAAGTTCATAATTTAAAAAACGAGCGAAATTCAACTCAAAACTCAAAATTTTTGAGCTACGCTCATGAACGCGTTCAAATGAACGCGTTCGTGCACAACACTGCATCCAATATACAGCAAGCAATGGCGTCTCGACGAAAGCTATGCGTGGTATTGTTAATTTCACCTTAGCCCACCAGAGGGCGAGCATTTCATAACAATCGCGTATTGCAAATTATTTGTTAATTATAGCCCTTTGTTATAGTTCTTCCAAAATATCTGCGAGTTCAACAAGTCTAATTGTTGCCAAAAAAAAAAGAAAAAATTACGAGTTCTTTTTCTTTCGACATAAAAATAAATACATTTAATCATACGTGAACGTTAAAAAATTATAAAAAGTTACATTATGCATCTCACAAAAATTAACGTCATAATCACTTAGGAATTTTATACACATTGATAAATTGCTAATGTAGTTATACACAAGCGAAGTGTGACGTCACTGACCATCCGTAAAGTCAAGAAAAAGATTTTCTATATTAATCGCCCATTGAATTGTTTGTAAAAAATTACTAAAAATTTATATCCCTGTTTTAATCCCCATATTTCTGTATAGATATGTATTAGTTATCATGTGCATACGTTAAATTCAGTTACTTTGCTGTCAAATTGACAAAAAATTTTAAATTTCAAAACTCTGTCGTCTTTGGAGTGTTTTTTTTTTTTTTTTTTTTTTTTTTTTTTTGTATTTGGCGATCAAAAACGTAGCACGAAAATATACAAGCCAGATGTATATTTTTTAATATGTATTGTGCGAAATATTGTTTCATATTATTCATTACTCTCTTAATATAAGTTGTTAAAATAACCATGATTTTGGAAAGGAATTAAATATGTTCCCCAGATAATTTGGCGCGTTTAATTGAAGGTATTTATTACTTTCCGAACACTATAGTGAGGAAAGTATTGTAATCATGTCAAAAATCCGAATTCGAGATTTTGATGTTTCTATACGTTTCGAGGTCCCCCGAGTCCGTTTCCACAATTTTTACGATGATGTATGTATATGTATGTGTATGTATGTGCGTATGCATGTGTGTATGTATGTATGTATGTATGTGTGTATGTATGTGTGTGTGTGTGTGTATGTCTGTGAGTGAACACGCTAGCGTCTAAACGCTTTGTTCGAATAAGCTGAAAGTTGGTACGTATATTGTAAATCACCATAGTACGAACCCTATTGATTTTGGTGAATCTAGCACTTATAGTTTTTTTACAGGGACACCAGGAATAATTCTTTATAATTATGGCCTATGGGGTCAAATTTTTAAAAGTGCGATAGCGTCTAAACGCTTTATTAATTTGAGCAAAAAAATTATACACATGTTATAGGTCACAGTTGAACGAACTGTATTGATTTTGGTGAATTTATCACTTACAATGTTTTTACAGGGGCACAAAGAAAAATTCTTTATCATTATGGCCTATGGGGCTAAATTTTTAAAAGTGTGATAGCGTCTAAACGCCTTATTAATCTGAGAAAAAAAATGTACACATATTATAGGTCACAGTTGCACGAACTGTACAGATATTGGTGAATTTAGCACTTACAGTTTTTTTTACAGGGACACAAAGAAAATTTTTTATCATTATGGCCTATCGGACCAAATTTTTAAAAGTGCAATAGCATCTAAACATCTCATTCAATTGAGCTGAAAATTTATGTGAATATTATAAATCACTGTTGCACTATCTATAAGCATTTTGGTAAATCTAGCATTCATAGGTTTTTACATGGACACAATAAATTTTTTTTTAACATTATGATCTATGGGCTCAACGTTCAGTACCGTTAAATAAAACATCGTGTAATATATGGAGAAAATTTCTCAAACACTCTATTATGGTTTTATCTCTTTTGTTTGTTATTCAACTCCACTTTCTTTACTTTATCTACGAAACTGTTAATTACTCAATGTTCGGAAAGTCGAGTGGAGTCACTCCATATTTTTTTATGTCGAAAGAAAATGAACTGGTAATTTTTTTTTGACAACAATTAAATTATAGCTGATATTTTAATGGCTATTTTGATTGTTATTAGGAGCTTGTTATTTTCATTTTTTAATTAATTAAAAGAAAACTATTCCAAAATTCGAAGATCTGACTTCGAAGTACTGTGTTGTCACTGGGTTTTGAGCTACTGTAAAAGTTTCAAATGTCTATCTAGTCGGGAAGTTAGTTAAAAATAGCTTGCAAAATTTGTATCAGACAAACAAACAAACAAACAAACAAAAATCGAAGTTAATAAAAACTCGGTAAATAAAAATAAAAACTTCATCAACAGAATTTGTAATGACACTTATATTTATCTGTTTTTTACGAATTAAGTTTTTAAGGACATATAGAGAAAGAAAGAGAGAGAGAGAAGAAAAAAAAAAAGTAAAATACTAAATTTTATTTTTGAAGATTAACCCAAAATTTTCCCAAAACAGTTTTATCTACTTTTATTTAGTATTTATTTATTTTAATAATAATATAAACAAAGTTTTATATACAGAAGTAGTATCTATTAAGAAATAATAATCATTTAAAAAATAATAATTATACGTATACGTGATTTAATAATTGTAACTCTAAATGTAATATTACTGTTAGATTACAAAATAATAAATTTGAAAACGAAATGAAATTGAATTACAATCTGTAAATGTATATTTTCATAGTTTTCATCCAAAAATAACTCTAGCTAACAACTACTCGTAAATTCATTCCTCCATTCTTTCCCTTACCAATTTAATCAAAGGCCTGGTAGTAAATTTTAACAATAAAACTGGATCTCTGGTTATTATCTAACGAAAACTACATAAGTTATTTTGGAGAACAGGAGCGTTAAATGTTGCTTATTGAAATTTCTCAAACTCTTTAGTAATTTCTCCCCTTTTCACTATATTACAACATTGCAGAAAATCCCTTAAAGCAACTCCCTTCTCCCGAAATTGGTTAAAATTCTCCCCCCGAGGAGGAGGTGGGTCATATTTATGACGTCATAATCCTTTGGATATGCGAGAGAAGTTGAGATAGAATGCAATAAAATGAAATGTCAAACCCTTTTCTCGGTATCATATTTGTAAACAGTTGTATTTTATGGGTTAACACTAGATTTCGCAATTATTGTTGCCACAGAATAAAATTGCGTTTTAAAATTAAAGTTAATGGTAAACAGATATTCTTCATTCTATTTAGTTTCATTTTTTATTAGAATATTTTATGTTTCGTCTAGCATAAATAAATACTTCAAATTTATTGTTAAAAAATAAAGCTGTACAAAATACAATAAATCATATGCCACTGCTTAATCTTAATTAATTTTTTTCTAAGATATAACAGATTTTAAGACGTTTATATGTAATTCATTTGTTTATAGGCTTACAGATGCAAGAAAAACAAATATATATATATATATATATATATATATATATAGGGTAGGTGCTCCAGTGATTGGCATGCTCCTGTAATTGACATCTATCCCGAAATAATCATTAACTAAGAAAAATAATAAAATCATATATTTTACATATAAGAGTTTTAACATTTTATGTCAAACACTGGAGCATAGGGTGCTAATAACTGGTAAAATGTATAACTAGCAGTGTGAAACACTGGAACATAGGGTGCCAATTACTAATAAAAGGCAAAACTGCCAGTGTCAATTACACAGGTCGACATGTGAAATTTTGATTTTATAATTTTGGCTGATCTTTATGTTTTTTTGTGTGCTGAAATTGAAAATGAAGCCAGTTTTTCTTTATCACGTATAGATTTTTGCCAATACAGAGAACCTTCCTGTACAATTTCTTCCATTAATCTTCCAATAATATAATTATATAGTAAGTTTTATTGTATGTTTCCATGATTAATTAATCACAGATGCCTATTGTTATAATTGTGAAGCACTAGTGGGACCAACAACCATATCAACCAACCAACCGATTGTTATAATGATATATGTAAGAAATCGTGTCGGTGTATTGACAAAAATCTATACGTGATAGAGAAAAATGGGCTGCCTTTCCGGTTTCAGCATATAAAAAAACATAAAGATCAGCTGAAATCATCAAATCAAATTTTGCCAACTTCGTTTTTGTAGGCCTGTGTTACTGGAACATTGAGTTGATATCAAATAAAAATTCACAAAAAAAAAAAAAACTGTTATCAAATGTATTTATTTTAAGATATATGTGGTTCTCAATGTCTTTCATGCCATATGTACTAACTTTAGATTTCTAAAAATATTTTATGATGACTAGAACATTAAAAACATGAGAGATTGCTCTAAATGTTTCAATCACTAATGCACTTAACCTATATATATATATATATATATATATATATATATTCGTGCTTTGATACCATTACTGCTGATACTTATGTAAAACGAATTTCTGAGTCCGACTATAGCCTCCATTTTGCCCAATCACCCACCGTTTTCTCGTGACGCTACCCCCTCCTCCAATTTTTCTCCCTGTTTGGTAACTTTATGGTCAGGAAGGATTTAGAGGTTGAAAAAGGGTTATTTTAACACTTAAAAACAAAAAAATTATGTATAATAAATATTAATAATAATAGATGAACAAAAATAAATAAGTAAATTTAATTTATAACTTCAGTGGCAGCCCACACCCTCTGCCCTTAATTTTACCACTACTGTAATAGGTATTCCACGATAGAACATTTAAGAATGATACCTGGAATCCCATTACTTAATACTTTAATTAAAATTAAGCACAATCACAATAACTATACAGATATACGATTACTTATTTAAATATATACATCGCGCGCAGTAAACAGAACAGTTGAATATAGGTTACATAAGACGAATATAACTTCTTACAAGCCACTGCCTGTGGCCCATGGCCACACAGGCGTCTTACACGAAAACGTCTACATCTTTCAGCAAGAACTCACGAACTTCTGATTGACTTCTGAAATTAAAATGTTTTCACTTCACTTTATGGATCGGCAAAATATCATTAGATAATTTGCCAAGAATGGCGACAGCGCCGTCTATATTATTTTAAAAGATAGGGAAGATGGCTCAATATCGATAGGATATTTAACCCTTTGCGGCGCAAGACAATTCGGATCATTTAAATTATACTGCCACCGGAATTCGTGAACTAAATTAAACTAAAAGAAATTTTAAATTTTAAGTTTTAAAAAACCGGCCTCTTCTAATATGTTATAAACGTAAATTTTTGCTAAAAAATTTCCGGGATGAATTTTTGCAGCTGGATCTTAAATTTTGCGTCCTCGCAGCGAGGACAGCGCGCGTTAAGGGGTTAATATATTCGTAAGAGTTTGAATTTTGCGCTACACTACGAAATTTACTTACATTTTTTTTTAATCTCTGTAGCCTCTCAGAAGAAAGTTAACAGTTAAAATATTACATTCCAAAGCAAATTCATAGTCAAAAAATTACCGGACAGTGATAAAAATAGAGGACGTCCCTAAAAAACGGTGCGTGATGAAGCAATATGGCCATCATATTCAGATTCAGGAGGTAAATTTACGTAAGAATTTGCAGGAATGCTGTTAGGGCCGATTTTCATGCAGAGCAGTGTGACCGGAAATGCACCTATTATTTGCATACATTATTCAATCACTGCGTCTGAAGAAGTATTGTTTGAATGCATGCTTCCCTTTTTGGATTTTTAATATCTTCTATTGAACCTTCCATTTCTTCATGTGATACTTATTTTTCTTCCTGTGAAATGTTTGAAATAGTTTTTTTGTATATAAATGTAAGAAACCCCTTACATATGATGATGTTATAAGATATTTTTTATGTTGTAAGAAATAAATGCATATATTTAATATAAGAACTGAAAACTATGTGAAATAAAAGCAAAATCCATATACATATACGTATGCATGTACAGTCGGTAACAAAAGTGTCCGAACACTTGCAAAAATTCCCATGTAAAAAAAGCTTTATTTAACAAAACCGTATGAAGTGTATTTTTTTTACACAAAATTTTCCAAGTGTTCGGACACATTTGTTACCGACTGTACCTATAATATATGAATAATCATTGTAATACATGTGTGATAATTTCTAATTAGTTAATATTCATTCATTTTTTTTATTGCATCTTTATTTCTTACATTTATTCGCAAGATCGGAGACCAAATATGGCTATTATCATTCGAAATCTTGCGATTTATAAACTCTGAAGGTTTGTACGAATGGGATATCTGAAGAATTGAACGAATATGATAAACATTCTTCAGCTTTTGAACGTTTTTCAGCTTTTAGGTAAATTATCACTATTCTTTCATCTGTGTTAAAAATTTTGATATGGATAAACATTCTTCTTTTTTATCAATTTGTTATACAGTAAAATCCCGTTACAACGAATTCCATTACAACGAAAAATCCCGTTATAACGAAATGCAAGCGAGTCCCGTTTTGAAATGTATTCAAATAATGTTAACATAATCTCAGTATAACGAAATATTCAATTTTTTATAATCTCGTTAGAACGAAATAATATGACACGGCAAATACTTTCAGTTGTACATTTTTATCGCTTGACAATTTTTGTTTTCGATGCCTAGTCTTAGGGACAATCAAGCTTATCTCTAAAGCAATCGCTTTTCTCCGAGCTTTGTTGTAAAACAGGTGTGCATAGGCATTTCACTGCAGAAGGAATGTTTCCTTTGTTCGCTCTCCCCTTTTCTCCACCCCTTTTTCTTGGAAGTCCAAGTAAGCTGTAACCAATGTAAGCAAACTTAACAAAACGTGAAATGAGTATTGCACATTCCCCCTTCCCTCTCCTCCCTACCTGAATAACTTTCGCAAAGGAATTCCCAAAGCTCGAAATCAGTTTGACAATTTTCATCTTACCAGTAGGTCATAAAATGGCGGCTGTTAAGCGAAAACAGTTTAGTTTGGAAGAAAAAAAAACCATAATTTCTGAAGTTGAGAAAGGAATGAAAAAATCTGATGTTGCTAGCAAATATGGAATTTCGCCGTCTACTTTATCCACTTTTCTAAAAGATAAAGAAAGCATTTTGAAAAAACTTCAAGTTCAAGTCTTTGATCCAAGCAGAAAACGAATTCGAAATGCCCAGTTTCAAGATGTGGATAGTGCTGTTTACAAATGGTTTATGGATGTTCGTTCTAGAAACATCCCTCTAAGTGGCCCTTTAATTAGAGAAAAAGGTTTGGAATTTGCAAGAATGCTAAACGTTGAAAATTTTCAAGCCAGTGTCGGATGGTTGAATCGATTCCGAGAAAGATACGGTATAGTGGCAAAATGCATTTCAGGAGAAGCAAAAGACGTCCCAGTTGAATCTGTAAACGAATGGCGTAAAGGTGAAGTACTAAAATTAATCAAGACGTATAGTCCTAACGATGTTTTTAATGCCGATGAAGCCGGAATATTTTTTCAGTTAGAACCAAGGAAGACTTTAGCGTTAAAAGGAGACAAGTGTATTGGAGGAAAGCTTTCCAAACAAAGGATTACAGCCCTATTTTGCTGCAACAAATCAGGAACAGAAAAACGAAAATTACTCATAATCGGCAAATCTGAAAAACCCCGTTGTTTCAAAAATTTTAAGTCCTTACCATGCATCTACAAAGCCAACAAAAAATCATGGATGACGCAAGGATTCTTTAATGAATGGCTGATAAATTTTGATAAAGATATGCAAAAACAAAAACGTAAAATTCTTCTACTCATAGACAACTGCACAGCACACAATGATCCTCCTATATTGAATCACATTTGTGTAGAGTATTTCCCGCCTAACTGTACTGCAATACTTCAGCCTCTTGACCAAGGCATTATCAGAGCCGTAAAATCACGATACAAAACTATGTTATTAAAACGCATTATCTGTGATCTGCAAAACAACGTAAACAGAAAGTGCAACATGAAAGAGGCAATTGATATGATCTGTGGATCGTGGGATGATATAAGCCAGAAAACAATAGCCCACTGTTGGAAACACGCGCAGATTGACCAGGATTTAAATAAAGAATCGACGGCTCAAGGATCTAGCAAAGTACTACATGATGAGGAGCAGACAGTCGAATATGAGATCGAATCCGTTTGGAACTTAGTAAAAGAAAAATCTGGTGTGTCTCAAAGCATAAGCTTTAAATATTTTTTAACTGCAGATGACAATGCTGCAACTTGTTATTCATTAACAGAGACAGATATTGTGCAGTCTATTGTTGATGATCGCATTTTAGAAAATGATGAAGAAAGTTCTGAAGATGAAGAAAATGAGGTTATTACTACTTCAAAAGTTACATCTGCTGAAGCCTTAGAAAGCTTAGAAAGAGTGCGCAATTTTATTTCTTTACAGAGCAGTGTACCAGATAACATTTTTTCTAATATTAATCATGTACATAATTTTGTATTGTCCGCAGCGTCAAACTCCCTTGTACAAAAAAAAAATCACTGATTTTCTGCATTAAATTTTTTCTTGTACAATTTGAAGATCATTGAAATGGTGGTAAGTCAATTTTTCAGTTCTATAAAAAATATTATACATTGTATTAGTACTAACTTTACGTTATTAGAAGGTACTACTAATTTTTATTACTATTTTTAATAATTAATTATCTACTAATTTGTATTATACTACTATTTTTATAATTAACTATGATATGAGGATCTGAATTGAAATGTTTAATTTTCTATTGAATTCCGTTACAACGAAATTCCCGTTACAACGAATAAAATTTGCGGTCCCGTGAAGTTCGTTGTAACGGGATTTTACTGTATATCACTATTTAACAAACAACAATTTATATTAATGAATACGGAAATTCATGCTTTTGTGGTTCATTATGAAGTGAGTATTGTGGATTTTTTCATGCCTTTAGTTAAAGTTTTCCTGTATTCCTTTATTTTTGGTTCATGTGGGTGATTTTTGGATTTGTCAATATGTTTTCTTGCATTCGACCGTCAGCGTAACACTATATATGTAAAGTTATGCTGGGTGCACAGTCGTGAATCTTCAAGGAAACGGTCAGTTCTGCTGGAACATCTCTTTATTGAATATCCATAGATTATAAGGACTAAGAAGGCTATGGACATTTCGGACACTAAAGCACATAATCCAATTTGGAGTTTAGTTGGATGTTATCGAAAATCGCGGTGGTATTTCCGGACCTCGGGGGCCGAACTCCGAGGCCAGCTTACTAGTTAGTTCTTAGCAGCTGATAGTTCAAACATCTCTAAAACTCTCTCTAATTTTTTCGAGTTTCGTGTTTTATACCCATAATTTTTGGTGTAATTTGGTGTAGTTCTAATTCCATCCCCTTTTCTCTCATTGGCTATCCCTTTAATAATAACAAATCTTATTGGCTGTACTTTTTTTTTTTCCCAGACAGTCTGTAGCCTTAACCCGCCAAAGTTGCCAATTCGCCAAGTTATTAATACAATTATTTATTGCTCTCTTTTTGACATTAAGTAATCAACCCTTAATTTAGAATCATAATTCTTTTAAATTGAATCTTTCCGGCGCCCAGATATTTTGCTATTGTTTATTAAATCTTATTTATAGGATATTTTCAGATATCAAAATACTTAAATGATTACTTTGTGTATTTTAAATGATCGCGATTGGAATTTCCGTTCTTGCAGCCTAATATGAAATTTCTTTAATTTTTTTTGCAATATTACTTTGAAATATAAACAGAATACCCCGAAAATATGAAAACAATAATTTAAAATATAAAATATTAATTCTTACTTCTTTTTATCTCTTATATTTTATATATATAACGTAATAAACTGTATCATACAACAGAAACATATTATTAATGCGAGTTTCATTTCAGATTTATATTATTTCACACTGTAAATGAAAACGTCTTAAATTCAGTTAAAAAAATGTCTTAAACGGATGGCCATCTTTTAAGCAAAAAAGAAAAAAAGGCCTTACTTTTTTAGACAATTTTGTGCATTTGGAATTCAAACATTACAAATGTCTTACAACAACACCTTTTTTTTTTGTATGTTTTAAAACACTGCCATGTTAGGCTAAAAAGATCTGCCATTTTTAAGGCTTTTTAATAAATAAATAAAGGTGGTGTATGATTCTGCTTTTCTATTTAAAATATATTTTATGGTATTCTAGAGCATTAATAAAATATAATAATAATAATAATAAAACTACTAGTCCCTGGAGTTACACTCACTATATTCGATACCGGAAACGAACACTCCTGCAAATAGTGCCACGACGTGGCACAAAAATTTAAGGTAATATACACTGTAATATTTGCAAAATGGATTGTAGTGTTATAATATAAGTATTCCTTAAAAATATCGAGATTAAATCTAAAGCTTAATATGTATCAATTTTATTAAATTTTAATTGTAGATGTATAACTTTTATAAAATATAAACAAATATATCAAAACCTCAGATTGTGATGCTTTGAAAACGATTTCTTTCTATAAACTGTTATTAATATATATATATATATATATATATATATATATATGAAAGAAAAGTTTTATTTTACGTCCAGGTACAGGTAAAAAAGTTAAAGAAAAGAGTTTTAAATCGAAAGAGATTAATAATAAAAAAAAGAATAGAAAGAAACTATTTACAAATTGTGTAAGATTAGTTAGAAATTAGCTTTCTTAGCTATAAGTTATTCTTCGCTGCAAGTTCATCTTAATGTTTTTTCATTCAATTAAATGAGCGAGCTTTAAATAAAAAGTAACAATTTTAATAATAAAATCGAAAAAGTCTCAAACTAGTAGTAAAATAAGAGTGGCTAGTCTTTCTCACTTGACATGATTTTCAGGAAAATCTCATAAATAAAACATTTACTGAAAAATTTTATTTATTATTTATTTTGTGTTTCAAAAAAAAGAAATTTAAATTTTTGATATTTGGTTATATATTTTTTTTCCAGCTGTCAAGTTAAATATTCTTAAAAGAAACTATCATTTTATTAAAACTGTATCTTGATATGAAAAAAAACTAGACGACAAAGATGATTTTGATTTCCATTTACAGATGGCGCCACTACTAATAGTCAACGATGTAATGTAAAATGATTTGTTTTAAGTCATTTTTAAATATCTTGTTTTAAGACATTTTCCTTGTTTAGGATACTTTACATTAGTTCATTTGCACCACCAGTTTATTAAGAAACAAAAAGTGTCTTAATTAAGATATCTATTATGTCTGAGCTTTATTTTAAGACGTTTACGTGTCTAAAACCCATTTCAAGGCTTTTTTCTTCATTTCGTTTTTTTTTCCCTTACTTTAAGACGCCTTTAATTGCAGTGCAGCCACTAATAATAAAATAAAAGGAATAAGACCAGAATTCTCACGCTGCAATGAGTAATGAAATCCACTCACGACAATAAAGAAACGCAATAGAACTAATAACATCAATAAAATAGAATAATCACCGATTTGAAACTTTTAATAAATAAGATAAACATTAAAACACACACACTAGTCAGAAAACACACATCCTTCATAAGGTCGCAAATCATAATAATCGCAAGATTTCAAAAATTATATAGTTTGTTTAAGCCAAAAATTTACAGTGTACGTCCCGATCTTGCGACAAAACCCAATATTAAAAAGAAATAAAGACATAAAAAAAAAAAAAGAAAAAAAAAAAATCCGAAGATGAGTCATTACAGGAAGCTAAAAGCATATTTAACATGCCTACACATGCTTAACTGCATTGGATTTCCAAACTAAGTTGAGTTGTTGTCAGCAATTTAATAAGTTGAGGGAAAAACATATTATGTGTAAGAATTAACACAATTTAAACAATCTGAAGAGAGCGATAAGTTAAACCAGATCCGAAATGAATATAAAAATTAATTTGTAGAAGAGAAGATCATTTAAAAATAGTTAATAAAGGATATAATTATAATTAACACATATTTACTTCATCATTTTTAATTTAAAATGCTTAGTATATAAAAAGAAAAAGTTTGGAAGCAGTATGCAGTCAGCAGCAATAGTATCCGAGCACTAGCAATAATTCATGTCTAAAAAAGCTACACTTAATAATGCTTTATTAAATAAATCCTTGTCGAGCCATTTTCTTAGTCAGTCTAAGAACATGATTCGACAAGAATTTATTTAACAAAATAGTTTTATGTATACTTTTTTTACATCGGAATTACTAGCTAGTGCTCAGATACTCTTGCTGATGCTTGTAGTAATAAGACATAGATTAATCAGCGAGAGGGAAAAAGTGATTCCTTTTTACTCGGGGAAAGTCACTCTAACGACTGCCTTTCCCCGAGTAAATTACACACAGGAATACACACGGATAATTTAGCAAATAAAATTTATGAATAATCTATTTACTAAAAGTTAATAAAAACTCTAGATATAGTTTCAAATTCATTTTTTTTTTTTTTTTTTTTTTCAATACGTTCTAATGCCCGATTACAAAACTTTTTTTCAGTATCAAAAATTTTTGCTGGATAATATGAGGATGATAAATCTATCTATCTATCTATCTATCTATATCTATATCTATATCTATATATATATTACTATATATATGGTTAGAAATGGCGCGCCATCTGTCGGTAAAAATCATAATCATACACGAACTTGAAAAATATGTGGAGAATATTTTGCATTAACTACGGTTTAATGATACTCTATGATGTTTCGATTTAAAAAGAGAAAAAAGAAAAAACTGCTTACACGGATCGAAATAAATAGTGAATTTTAGCGTTTTAAATAGTGGATAAATTTAAATAGTGAATAATATGTTGTGTATTCAGTTTATTTAAAATATCATTAATATTTTAGAACCAGCTCTTAAAGAAAAAATTTTAGCTTAGTATAGATAGAATAGACACTTATAAAATTGAGCTTCACATGGCAATAGCCTTAGTCACGTGTTTAAGTCAACTGCCGCTTATTAAGTAATGAAAGAGTCATAAAAAAGAAATAAAGTACATCTCATTTAATGAAATACATGCAATATCACCAGACACTTCTAAAATGGGCTTTTGCGATTTCGGTTTACTAAATGAAATTTAGTAAAATAGTATCCACGAACACTGAATACGGATTTTTGAAAATGACATAGGAAAATTAGGTAAAATTGACATAATTATATTAAGAGAAATTTTATTTCCGTTGTAAATTCGATTGAGAACTGTTGTCAAGAGCAATTTCTGTGTGATAGAAGCAAATCAAAGAAAAAAAAAAAAAAAAAAAAACTATATGTGCATAAAAATTAACTATCAACATCGTTCCCATAATCTAGGAATAATTTTCTGTATAATAAGCGTCTTTTAAATACCTAGCCGTGTTTATGTCTAACAAAGAACAAAAATAATTTACAGTTTTATTTGTGAAATTTGTTTTTTCAATACACAAAAATTAAAGTTAAATCATTTGAAAAATTTACTAAAATCTACGCATCTATAAATGCAGTACTGACCAAATTATTATAATAATTTAGCTTTTTCCAGTAATTAAATCATACAGAGGGGAAAATAGGAATTCATTATTTTTAGAAATGCTTTATTATGATTTATTGTTACATGACCATTTCAATGTACGATACACTGTTTTTTGTCTGGATTAATGTTTTGATTGGACGCGTCATTAATCACTATGGTTTTGGGGTACCTGTGAGATTTCAAGATCATGGTTTCAGACTAGTTTTCACTTGCTCGAACAAGTAAATTCATTGGTCAGATACATTTTATTTCATACGTCTTCAGATGCTTTTAATCGAGTTCATGTCGTGGCTATTACTGGTCCACGGGAGGATTTCTAAGCCACTCTCATAGAAGAATAACCTACACTGTTAAAAATTTCTGTAAATTCAATGTAAATATTTATCCAGAGTCTCTGTAAATTTACAGTAATTCTTAGTTAAAAGTGAGTAATCGAGATTCTCAATCTTTATTCTGTATTTTTACCTAATTGTATTATTTAATTTTTTAATTAAAATTAAAAGTGACTGTTTCTACCTTAGAAAAAGCATTCTAAGTCTGAAATATATTCTCAACAATAATTAATTAAATTAATATTAATTATTAAAATGAATGTATAAAATAAGTTTTTTAACATCTATGTTTATTTTTCTCTGTAATTTTACGTAAGACTTAAGATAATAGATTACACAGAGTTTTCTGTTGAAATTTTTAACAGTGTAGCCACATTTAAGATGTCGCACAGCACAAGAATACACAATTAACTTCCGTAAGCTCTTGTTGTGAAAGACTATATTGCAAAACTTAAAATAAGAGGAAAATGCAACTTGTAATAGGTGTGGAAAAGAACCATTATTAGAATTGGCCAGAGCTGTAATTACCATAAAAATATCGTTTTGAATAGCAGTGAAATTTAATTAAAAATAAAGAAAATGTCAATAATAAATTAATCCATTCCTTTACGAATTTTACTTTCTTAAAACTGCACATCACTAAAATTTTCCTTTTCTTCCTTATCATGTTATCGCATTACATTTATTTGCTTCGTTTTGAAATGTTATTTCAATCTGGCATGAAGTTGTTTGAACACTGTCTCTTGAGTCGTTTATTTGAACACATCACAGTTTATTTATTTATTAATTTATTTAAACTTACTTTATTTTTATTCTTATTTTTTCCCCTCACTAAGCTAAAAGGCGACATTTTCAAAGAGCAATTAAATAATAATAATAATAATAAAATCGAAAAACTTATTAATAATAAAAATTAACTACTTTTAAACACAGCATAGTTTCTACTAACTAATTCTTTATAACTTAACTGTAAGTAAAATATTATTTATTTTCAGATTTCAGATTTAAAAAAATTAAAATAAAACTTCGACTGTAAATAATAATATTAATAATACGTAAACATCCCACTTAGAAAAAATGCTACAATCGCTACTGATGGTCTAACCTTCGTTTAATCAGCTCTCCACAATTTTATCTCCTTGCTTATCAGAATGAGTGTAATTGTTATCTATTTCGATTTGCTGAAACGTACACATAACAATGAAGCTACTTATTTCCATCGACTGCCAAAGCTTTTAGTATCAGGATTTGAAAATTAAATACCTCCCTTTTCATGCGCTCTGTACAATTCGAAGAAATCCTTTTATCTGTTTTCTTCTGACAAACGAATGAAGTAAATTGCATTTTGGCTTGGTTGATTCTCTTTTATATATGAGATCATTGAAACTCTTCTCTACAGTTAGAATAGGGTAAAAATATAGAAATGAGCTTTTGTTACATTGAAAAATATGAAAGAAATTTTTGCATTCTTTCGAAAACGTGCATTTTACTTTATTGAATGGATCAGCACTTAAAGATTAGATTTGCATTTACGTCCATTCTTTAAAAACATCAGTCATTATTAGCAGATTTTGGTAAAAGTACTTTTAAAAAAGATAGTATCTTACATGTTTTTTAAGGATTTATGTTTTCAAATTAGAATTCATATATATATATTTCTCTCTCCTTTTTATTTCCATTTTATTTTATTTTTTCTTTTATATTTTGCTATAAATTTCGGTAAAACATAATTTTTCCCTTTTTTTTTTTTTTTCCCCGTACACCAACAATCTGAAGGAAGTAAATGTGTTAGAAATTCGAACAAAATATTTCATTTTAAATTTAATAATTTCTTATACCCACTTATTACTTTAAAGACTAAGCAAGAAATGTATTGTAATCGTCACAAAAATTCAACTTTGAGATTTCCGTGTATGTGTTTACTTTTAGTATGTATAATACATGTATGTATGTGTGAATGTGTGTAAGTTAAAACGATAGCATGTAAACTTTTTGTTCGAATGAAATGAAAGTTGGTACGTATGTTATAGTTAACTGTCGCACGAATTGTATGGATTTTGTTGAATCTAGTATTTATACGTGTTTTTCCAAGGACAAAAAGGAAAATTCTTCATCATTATGGCGTATGATCTCAAATTATTTCAAGTACGATAGCGTCTAAGTGCCATATTCGATTGATCTGAAAGCTTATATACATGTTGTATATTTGTATATGTCACCTTCATGCGAACTGTAATGAGTAAATTAAACAACATATTCCTCGGGGAAAAATAATCAAACACACTAATAGAATTTTCTCTTTTGTTTATTTAACGACTTCATTTACTATAATTTATTTAAACAAACTTTAATTGCCTAGTGTTCAGAAAGTCGAATGACGTCACTCCAGTTTTTTATTTATTTATTTATTTATTTATTTATTTAGTATGTATATAAGTATATGAGAATTTACAGGATAATTACAGTCAAAGCGACTGTATTCAAATTGCTCTATAACACTGTATACTATTTTGAGTATATTTTATATATGCTATATAGAATAAAGCAAAATATTCTGAGATAGAGAAAAATAACAACAACAACAACAACAATAATAATCGAATGTATCACTCCCACGACTTTCTTTTACTTCATGGAGGTAATGAGGAAGTACTCAATTCTGCTCTGCACAGTTTTTGATTGAGAGATCATTTTTTTTTGTTGTGCCACTCCTGGATGCTTTTGGATGAAAACTGAAAAGAGAGCTTTTTCATTTCATATTTCACTAAAATTTCAATGCCTAATGCAAAATAGTTTGGATAGCCCTGTAAACGTGCTTTCATGCATACAAAAAAATATGTATATTCCATTTTGCTTAAGGCAATTTAACAGATATTACACTGTTCACCAGACATTACACTCATTAACGTTATCCTTCGAATTCTCTTGGGTGTCGCTGTACATTAACCATTCCCCGATCTTTCGAAAACTTTAGTGTAGCATCATTGTATGATACAGATTTAGAATGCTGAGTTTAGATTTCCTGCTACTGTATGTTCTCTAGGTATGCTTATAGCAGACATGCAGTCACATAGAAAGGCACACACATAGACGAAGCGCTATAAACATCATTTTGGAATCCAGGTAACCTCAAAAATTGTAAAGATAACAAAAACTCAATTTTTAAATTTGACTCCAAAACAGTACTTTATTTACTACATATACGGGTACGAGAAAATAAAAAGCTACATTTAGGTTTCAAAATTATATAAACTCTTTTTAAGACGAATATGAATATACGATTTAATAAAGAAACATTCTTTTAGAATTCAATATTACAACTAATCTTAAATTTAAAGTGTATATTTTCTCAGCTAAAATTATTCTATAAATAGGTACTTCTAAATACAAAGTTGAACTGTTTTATTAATTACTATCTAAAATAATACCATCCATTTGTTTACGAAAAATGATCCTAGCAATTTATTATTTTGAAGTATAAATCACGCGAAGTTCAGAGAAAGGGAAGAATTGTTACGTTATATAATTAGCTTATAGCCTTCCTGAATCACCACGCTATGATCATTAATTTGAAAACAGAGAATTTAAAATAGTTAGTCTGTAGCTTTAATCCAGATAATTTATGAACCGGTTAAGATATCAGACGTTTGCTCTAAAACGAAATTCTAACCTTTGAGAGGTAATTATAAGAGATGCATAGCTGTTCATATCAGCCCGTACAATTTATTTGAAACTTTTGAGGCAATCATTGCAGCAAATTTGTTTCAACTCGATAAATTTAATGTAATATACCTATTCTAATCTATTTGAAAATTTTTGAGAAACAAAACCTTTCATTTATTTCTAGAGGATTTGCATCAGTGAAAGAAATTTTATAACAACGAATTTAGTTCTTACAACTTGTTAGTTGATTTTCAAGAATGAGATGTAAATTATTTGATTTCTAATATTATAAGCTTTCTTATTACAAAGCAACTTTTGTAACTTTTCGAAACTTTAAGAAGTAATTTTTAAGAAGTTTTCGAATATTCATTCTAACAAATATATGCTAATATGATGAACTTAATAATGTGAATTCATTAAAATCTATATGACAATTTTCTAAAACAAAATCTTTCTACTTTAAAAAATAAATAAATATATAAATAAAATAATAAATAAAAAGTATGTGTAGTTATAATAATAATAATAATAATAATAATAATTGCATTTCTTATTAATATTAATTAATTTAATATTTATACATGGTCCGCCAAAGGTCTCCCCCGCTCCTCCTATCTCGGAAATACATTAGAATTTTGAAAAATTGCGAAACACATGTTAATTAATTTCGAGAGGGATCTGCATTTTGGTGGAAAAAAAAATGTGTACGGGGACTGGTGGGTAGGGGTGCCGCTAGGGAGGGCAACTTTAAAATTTTAAATGGGAAAATATGTCTTGTGATACTTCCCTGAAAATGTCTCTTCAAGACAATAAATTTAATATAAATACTTTTACCTGCGATGATTATTAAAGGAGATACATAAACATGAAGTCCACATATCAAAACTCTAAAAACTTATGTATCTCCTTTAATATTTATCGCAGGACCAAATTATTTATATGAAATTCATCATCTTGAAGAGACAAGGATGTATCACAAAACATAACTTCCTATTTGAAATTTTAAAGTTACCATCCTTAGTGGCCCACCAAGTAAATCCCCCTCCCCTCGATCCAAAAATTTTCACTAACAGAGATCCCCCTCGAATTAATTGAACACACGTTTCGCCATTCTTCAAAATTCAAACACATTTCCGAGATAGGAGGGGGGTGACTTTTTGCGGACACTGTATACATATATATGTATATATATATATATATATATATATATATATATATATATATATATATATATATATATATATATTAACTTCTAAATAAATGATAAAAATTATTAATTTGCATAAAATAAGCGCTAAAGCAGCACTTTTTTTAATATCTGTGTTCCCACCTGCTGACGAAGAAAACACAGCATACATTGAAATTTTTAGCTTGAATAGTGTTAAATTTAACTTATTTTCTTGTTTATTAACATTGTTAAAATCATTATTCTTGTTTTTACATTCCACTTTCATATCTTCACTTATCATGATTTAAATTCACAATTATATATATATCCCTGTAATATATTACTTTGTATGAAATATAAGACCCTAAAAAAGAGATAAAATAAATACTTTAAAAATGCGAAAACCTTACCATATTTCATCAGTGGCATATATTGAAATACTGTACGCAAAATAAATAAATAATAATAATAAATAAATGAATAAATAAATGGTAAGATTATTCTCTTTGTCTGTAAGTATAAGGCTGAAATTTTAAAAGACATTTTAATTGAGATATGCTCAATCTATGACATAATTTACTGGACTCCCCAGTGACAGTGACTCTTCTTTCAGTCATTGGAATCATATTATCCAAAGAAAAAGTTAATTACATAAAACTTTCTGTTTTGAAAATAAAAACGTAATTTTTTTTTTTTTTTTTTTTTTTTTTTTTTTGTCTATATAACTTTAGCAAAAATTGTGTTACCAGAATCAAAAGAAGCCCGCCCTTCGTTCATCGTTTATTTACATGAAAATCTATTACATAGTTTACCGGACTCTCCAGTGACAATTACACTTCTTTCAATCACCTCCATCACTCCATCCGAAGGAATAATTAATTGCATAAAAATATTTTGCTTGGATGCGAAAAACTCAATAATTTTTTGTTGATGTAGCCTCAACAAAAATGTCGTTACCAAAATCATAAAAAGCGCACCGTTCGTTCATCGTTTGTTTACAGGAAGGTCTATGACTTAGTTTACCGGACTCTGAAATGACAGTGACTTATCTTTCAATCATACTCTTTGGTCAATCGAAACAAGTTGGTTTGGTTAACGGGGATAAATTATTGTTAACGCTTTATCTGCTGACGGTACTTCAAATTGTAATTGGATAAAGCAGCGTATAAAACTGAATTTATGGAAATTATCTACAACCCCAAGAATATCATCAATCTTAGAAGAAATATAGTCATATTAAACAATAAATATGTTTTATTACTATTTTTTAAATTTTCGACCTCTTTATATTGATGGTACAATAAAGTGCCACCTCATACAATCCTTATTAAATACTATGATGAGGTGATTTTATCGCGTATATATTTAAAGATTATTCTTAAGTAGCTAAATATTATATTTAGGTATATATATTGTCTATTTCATACCGCAATTAGTAAAAGGTTAAAATGACAAAACAATAATGGGAAAAAAAACAGTAATGGGAAAACAGTAATGGGAAAAAAAAAAAAAAAGACATATGTATGACATATGCTTTTCACCGTTAAAAGACATATGCTCTTCACCGTAAATTCCTATCGTGTTTCAAAGAGAAATTAATAAATACTTATTCATTTTATGGCAGACTATGTACTGAATTATCTACTATTAATCTAAGCAAGAACATAAATTCATGGTTTTTAAATAGATTAGTAACATTTTCCAACTGTACACATTCGTTGCATCCTACATCATTAATTGTACTTTGCCTACGTGATCCCACAACGAACAGACAAAAGTGAAATACAGACATATAAACTAACTTAATTCATGATCACTCGTAAATATTGTTGGAAAATATAAAAAACACTTAACATAAACGAAAATGCAATTCCAGATATTTCCAATTGTAGCCTTTAATGTAAAAGAATATTTTAGTGTAGCCCTGCAAATACTAAAACTAATCATTACTATATTCTATAGAAATCATTCCTTGTGCATATGAATGACAAATGTCAATTTCATTACGCAAAAGAAAAATTGTAAATTACGTCAAAACATAAATTTTGAGAACATAAAAGCGAGGCTATACTGTATTTCCTTTAGTTATACATTAAAGATAGTTTATAATGAGTTATAAAAGTTTCTTCCTGATTTTCT